>JAVVLW010001657.1:0-49000 GCA_034401795.1 Chaetoderma sp. LZ-2023a | reverse complement strand
ATCCATGCTAAAATTAGAGGGTGCAAGTGGACTCACAACTATGAATTATGTATGTTCCATGCTAGATTTGGTAGGTATCTGTATGCAAAAGCCTATAAAACTACTTAACAATCATACAAGGTTTTCAGGGGTCCCATGGGACCCACTGCCATTACTTTTGGGGGTCCCAGGCAGAATTTTGAAGGTATATACCCGCAAAAGGACCCTTATGAGAATCACTGGTGCCGTTTCTCCTTATGGTAAATTCATTAAAGATACAATTTGCACACTTGAATGACTATTCCAGAAGGAGTATTTCGGTCAATTATGATTGTGACATCAACCTACATGTGATGCAATTGTTTATGACATCATATACCTAATCGATAGATCAGATTCATCCGTTGTGCTGACACAGTAAATTAGATTATTTTTTAGATCTTAAATTCTGCCTTAAATCAAGTTAAATTTGCTAAAATCGGTGAGACGTGAAGAAGTATCACTGTCTCGACCGCTAGGAATCTGACGTTTCCAATAAATTGACCTAAAACTCAAGAAAATTTCTCAGTTCTTTTTCTAGAAGATGAAGGAACAGACATGTACATAACATGTATTATGCACTGAAATATAGATAGTCACGCATTTTCCATTATTGCCTGATGAAATACAGTGCTACAAGAAAAGTTGTATGAGAGCCATGGAGACCTACAGATGAGTCGTTTGTCTCAAATGTTGAACTGCAGGTGTAAGAGAGCGAACAAAGAGCTGATGAAATTATTTTCTACCAAATTAAGCAGGATGCATTTTGCCGACTCAACACCTTCAAGCTTGAGAACCAGGAGCGATATGTACGCATAATTTAGGCCCGAATAAAAACGGTTGCCGGTAGTGAAGGGGCCAAAGGTATTAGAATGCTATGTAGTGGTATCCAGCTACGTCAAGGTCCCTAAAGATTCTTCTCTCAGATTTGATTAGGTAAACCAGACTTAATAAAACTAAATAAAATCAAATGACACACATCCGACACGAAAGCTGAATGGACCTTTCCATTTTTAGCTATGCCCCGCCCATCACTAGCTAAGCTCCACCCACACCTCGCTCGTGTTGGGATCGATCGATCTCTGAACACCACGACTTAATTTTCAAAAAACTACACAGGTAAACTGTTGAATATTTTGAAACTAATTTGACTGGATGCTGTTGCTGCCTAAGACAGCAATAGCACCCAGTCAAATTAGTTTCAAAATATTCAACAGCATTTTTATTAAAGAGCAAAGAATTACAGACACAATTTATACAACGTGTCAGACTGAGATTTGATGACAGTCTATATGGAACCCTTTGTGACGTAATGATTGTGACGTCATCATACACAAGCTGAGCTGATTATGACTTCATACGAGGTCAGATGATGTATGAATGCTCTGGAAAGGTGAATTGTATGCAGAGCTAGAATGGTGGAACACAGTTTTAGATATAGCCCGGCCCATTTCTAGGCTAGCTAAGCTCAACCTATACTTTGCCTTTTGAGATCAATCCCTGCACTCTTACTTTCCAGAAAATTATACAGGTAACCTCCACCCATGCTTTGCTAGTGTTGGAATCAATCGATCCCTACACTCACTCAATCTTAATTTCCAGAAAAATATACCGGTAAGCTGTTGAATATTCTGAAACTAATTTGACTTGGTGCTGTTGCTGCCATAGTCAAATTAGTTCCAAAATATTTAACAGAATGTCTATTAAATAGTAGACATACAATTCGTACAACTTGACGGCCTATTAAGCGTTTGTGACAGACTAAATCGTGTCATTCATGACATAATTGATTATGACCTCAGACTACATGATGTACATGTGACGTAGTTGATTATGATGTCATATGATTGAGAAACTGGATTCATCAATTGAGCCATACCTTTGCATTGAGCAGTGCGTTGCCGCGTAACACGGGTGGAACATGTAGATCCAGTAGGCTTGGTCTGAAAGATGAAAGCAAATATAGAAATCAGTTTGCACTTACACGACCTGACATGCAGTGATTAGAAACAGCGTTATAATATACCTGATTGGCAATGAAATGAACACAACTATGGTGTATGATAGTTTTGTTCACATAATCCACATAGGACGTGTAGGATCTTAATAACGTATATGACGAAGTACTAAATTGGACTAGCTACATTTTTAGCTACATGTAGCATTACTGAAAGGCTGGCTCTGATTTTCTAAGAAAAATTTGACAAACGCAAGCCTGTTCAAATTGGCATAACCCATTTTTCATTCGCGCAAAGGTTACACAAATATTTCTGACACAACCTGTTTTCCGTTTCCTCAATTCCTTTCATACTGTACATAAATACGTGAAAAATGGCTATGCAAAAGAGAATGGGTCACCCAAAACAAATTTGCTCAATCCAAAAATGGGTTATGCACATTTTCAATTTGGACAAGCCTGAAAGGTGTTGCAGACTATTTGCTGCCATAGTCAGCAATGACTGCTAATAAACGTGCATGAAATATTTCCATCCAGTAATACCACAATCAAACATTGAAGTTACTGCTGATTATTTTGAGAACAATTTGATTGAAAGTTGTTGCGACAGTCATTCTCAGTCAAATCGTTAGCTATTATAAATATGGTATTTGACCATTTTACCATACTCTAAAGGAATAAATTACATTGTATGTATATGAATTAAATATTTTACCTACAAATCAAAACAGTAAGATTCATGGCAATGCCAATATTTCTGACCTTAAGCCTGTCCCCAGCTTGTGACATCGCAGGATCAGATTTAGGTTCATGTGCTGCACCTTTGGTCATACGGCTAGTGGTAGGCCTGGGTCCTGTTGCAAGTCCTGCTGAACGGGTCATGGATTTTAATGTTATACCAGCTAATGGTTGGGCGACGTGTGTTGAGGCTGCAGCACTTGATGTTCTTTCAGAAGATCTTGAAGTGGTGGTCTTAGCATTGAACTAGAAGAACAATGATATAACTAGATCAAGTGACTCCCTTCAGGAAATGTGATCTGATGTCATTATCTGTACGATTACGATTTGAGAAAAGCTAAATTAGTCAGTTAACCCTATTATAGGGTTAACTGACTAATTTAGCTTTTCTCAAATTGCGATTTTTGCTTTGAAACATCGCGATCGATTTTGTAAAGTCACGATTTTCAATTAAATCGTAGGTCCAAATTCCCAAAAGTATAAACCCGGGTACCGTGAGAAGAAATGAATGATAAAAAATAGCACGAAAGAAAATGCAATTTCATGCGACAAATTCTTACCATCCTACGTCTATGCTTAATGTATACCGTATATCCATCATTATTAATTTGGACCGCCTACATATTGCGCATAGTTTAATAAACATCGTTTATTTCATCAAAATGTGACATGAACTGTCGAGAAAAAATATAAATCATGTGATGTATTAGCTTCCGCTTATAGTCTCCCTTTGTAGGACGAGTTTAGGTCATTAGCTGAGTAGCGCAGACGCGAATATTAGTACCCGGTGAGATACCACGCAATCCACATACATAAGACGGTAGCTTCGAGTGACGGCATAAACTTGTCCTATGGTGCAGTTTATAGTTGCTTTCAGAATGTACGATTTACATTTAAGAGTAATCAACAGGTCAAAATGCAACAATCTGGAATGCTGTTGCTTTATTTTCTTTAATTATACATGACACCCGAATCAAAAAGGAAAGAATTATTACACCGCCTGACCTTTTTATTAATTGAAATTGCTAACTCTAGAATTAAAAAGAATTGTGTTCACTTATTATTGCCAAACATTCTGCAACTAAGTACATGCATATAGGACTTGGTATTTCACGACAGACTCAAAAGTCTGCAGCGAAAAAAAGAAAATTATATAGCGATTCGACAGAGTAACTAGCTGGTTTTCTCAATGACAAAGGTGTTACCGCGCTATTGTTAGCTTGTTTATCGTAGCGTTTTGTGTTGTGATTAGTAATTATTTGACACGTGCATGGCAAAGCAGGATATAAACACAATGAACACCAGGGTTGGGGTCAATTCCATTTTATCAATTCCAAGTCAATTCATTTTATCAATTCCAATTCCACCTCAATTCAATTTATCAATTCCAATTCTGTTTCCACATCAATTCATTTTATTAATTCCAATTCCACCCAGAAATGTTCAATTCCAATTCTAATTCCATTTGATCAATTCCAAGTCCAATTCCGTACCAATATTTACGTGAGATCAACATTGTTATATTTTAACCCTTTAATGCCCAATATTGGCCAAGAAAAATTTGATTTATCATTAGCAAATGTCCATTTGCAGGATAAGAGACTATTTTTTTAAATTATTTAACAATGCAATGACTGGCTCAGTTATGGAATCAGTCATTCTACTGGTAAATTTTCAAAAGTAGTCTTAGCATACATATGATCCTTCCTCAAGACCAGTGCAGAAGGCATTTTTGGCTCGCTTCCCCGTTAGTATTTAAAACAATTAGAATAAAAATTGTTGTTGCAGTCAAATTATTGTCCAAAATGCCAACATTCAGCAGATCTTTTTTTAGTTTGTTTGACTTAATTATAGCTTAATGCTGAGTTTTTTCTGATGAATATGACTAAAGGTCAATGCCATATCTAATTATTATAGATACATGTAAACCTTGCTACAGGGGTCATACACCTTCAAGACAAAAGATTTTCAGTACTTTCCAGGGCCTTTTTGAAAAAATTCCATTACTTTCCAGTACCTTTTCTACGCGGGTGAGCAAAGTAGTAAAGTTCATTCATGGATTCCAACATGAGCCCTTTAGCCATTTAAGGACTACATTCCCCCACCCCCAACACCCCAAAAAAATAATCAGAATATTGGCTTTTCAATGTCCATTTGTAGGCAAAATGAAGACTATTTTTGAGAATTTACCACTGGAATGACATTCATTGCCCATATAACTTCCGACCGTAAGTGATCATTTTTAAACACTGACAATACACTGGTACAGCTACTCTTGTTAGTTTGGCTCACCGAAGTGGAAGACGTTGCCAATGTTGAAGGTTTAATATAATCCGTAATGGAACATCAAAAACTGCCTGCTGTTGTCAAATTTTGGTATTTTTTACTACATAGATGCGATTTTAATGCCGATTCTCCCAAGTTTCCGACGTCAAAATTTTTCTCACAAATACGACACCGGGCTACATGTTTATCACTAGGAACACGCTCAATCCATGATCGATAGTGTTCGTTCTCTAACCACGCGTCCTTAAACTTTGATTTTCCCGGCATTTTACACACAATAGAACTACTGATGAACGACGATTTTGACAACAATTATACATAAACAAGGCGATACAATAAATACTCGCGAACGATAAACCGGAAATACAATCTCAAAACAAGATGTGTAACGCGCATTTTCATTGGCCAGCCAGGATGTATCGTAGGCCGTGATTAGGCAGTTCGTTACAACCCGCAGTCTGTGGCGTGCTCAGAACACATCGACGTAGCTATGTGCGGTCCGGGGCCCATATGCGTTAAAGTATAGGCTACAAACCCGAATAAATAGAGCCCCGGAACTAAAACATGATCCTCGCGAGATTTCACAAGTTTTAGTATAAACTAATGATGTGACATGCTATACTACGGCGTCATATCAAATTTATAAACAACGCCCTCTCACATTAGTCGCGTGAAACTGCTCGCTTACTGTGGAAGCGATGTTTATGACGTTACACGAAACGTAGTTATCTCCCTTGAATACTGCCTGTTTAGCACTTGTTTACCGCAACTACAGCCAGGGGAGAATTGCGCATTTGACGTCAACTTGGCATGGTTTTATATAGTTAGTCTATGTGACAGATAAACATTGTCGATGTCAAGACCCGTTTTCGAGTATTGTTTTGCCGATGCTATGGCTTATCTAGAAGTTTCCCCATTAAATATATTGAAATTATCGGCCAGCATTAAAAATTCCAGTACTTTCCATGACCTGTGATGAAATACAGGCGTTTTCCATTATTTTCCAGGGCCTGGAATTTTCAGATAAAATTCCATTACTTTCCAAGATTTCCAGGATGCGTGTGAAACCTGTTGCTATATAAATGTTTGCATTAACAACCATTATAATACAATGCATGGTACTGAGCGAGAGTACTGAGCACATGTATGGAGAGTTTGAATAACACCTCTAGTCCGGGTGTCTGTGTTTTAAAAGCAGAGACATTTCACAGAGGGGGTTGTTCAATGATTCCTTTGTTATGTAGGAGGGTATAAATACACGGGCAATTATCTTGTAATGTACTGCTTTCTTCACCCATTTCATTCCATGCAGATGATAGTTATTACTTTACTGAACACTATTGCTAACATCTTGATAAATAATCTTAACACAATTTGGTTATCTTGGTTCTAGCTTGTATATTTGAAATCATTTAAACTAATTTGTATGATTCTAAAGATGAAAACCTGTTTCCCGGGAATGCAGAATGAAATAAGTTCAAGATCAGTGGCTCAAAGTACAAAGCTCAAATAGAATAAAACAGTTAACTGGTAAGTCAGAATTGAGTTAATTCAATAATTAAAGTTCATAGCATTTATCAGATCTTTATTTTGTCAATTCAGAGAGCGGGAGATTATTTTTTTAAATTTACCATTGAAATTACTGGCTCAGTTATCCAGCTAACTACTCGTGGTAAATTTTCAAAAATAGTCTTCCATTGGCCTGCCAGTGCACATTTCTGAAAATCATTGCAGAAGGTGTTTTGGTCGCCTTAGGTGTTAAAGGGTTAAGGGCTTAACTTGCTCATCACTGAATTATCAGTATCTTAAATTCTAGTCTTCAAACCAAATATATTACTAAGTTGTTAAAATTACGGTAATTTTAATAGAAACTATTGCAGCCATAGGAGATTGAAGGAAATTTCAATTTCCCTTTCTCCGAGATCTAACAATACTTACCATTATATTACTCTGATAATACAAGCTAGCTAGCTGCTTTAGAAATCTAGATTTAGAAAGCTTTACCGCCTCCTGGAACCGGGTACCCGGTTCCCAACAAGCGGGTACCTGTCTGCCAGTGAGGCTCCTATTGTTTGCATAGCTACCAAACAAGAGAATACCTATGGCTTGCCTCCGTGGGGCTGGGAGGCAGGGTCCGTAATATAATGGTAAGTATTGTTAGCTCTCGGAGAAAGGGAAATTGAAATTTCCTTCATTCTCCTTCGATCAATATTTACCATTATATTACTCTTTGATAACACCAGATTTAGACATTAACCTGGTTGGAAGGGGCAAGCCATACATAGCTTCTTTTGCACCTGGAGAAAGATCTTAGACTTAAACTTGACATACAGAGACCTAAAAGGACTGACAAGTTTAGGGACCGAATCACATTCGCACCACCGCTACCCCCCCCCCCCCCCCTTTTTCTCCTAAGAAAAGTGAGAGAACTCACGAACATGCATCTCGCCTGAAGACACAAATATGCGAAGAGGGTTAACTGCTCTTTGCACATATTAGCCTGGGAATGAGCATGAATATATAAAATGAATGAACATGATATAGAAACATAATACAAAAAACTGTCAAACTTGAATTACCTTATAAATATTGGATTTCAGACGTGGAGCCATCAACCAAAACATTTTCGACCGTACGTGACACTCATGGTTGTATCCCTCTCGCTTGACCATGTCTGTTCTTACTACTTTTACTTTTCAAAGTTATCAAAAGGGAGATGAACAGTGTGGCCGTCCCTCATATAGTAATCCGTGAATGAGGACTCACAGTGCCATTGTGCAACAGCCATGATGTTCTCTAACGGAACACCATTGTCAAGGGCGATCGAGGCGGCTATTCCTCTAACATTGTGTGCCCTTGCGCATTGCACCTGGTGCCCAGTCGCAATCTCATGGGTAGTCTGAATGCATACGACTACCCACCGAGAGATAGAATCAATGGATGCGGCGCCATATGGCTTCTTATGGCAGATCCACAGATGTCTATCATTTGACCGTAAAGAGTTCGTCCGTTTTTTGTACTTAGTCAAAGAATGGATTGGACACCAGACACTGGCATCACGATCAAACCTAATTAGCTTTGGTATAACGATCGGTTTGCCGGGATATTTCAAAGATTGATTCTTTCATAAACTCTACTCTTGGCAGTAGTCGCATGGACCTTCTCCGGAGACAATAAATCGGTCCCTCTCTGCTGAAAGCGCATGGATCTCACTGCGCCTTCTCGCTGAGGAAGCTGCCAATAGAATCAAATGCTTTAGACTAGACGAACCCAAAGGTTCGAAAGGGTGCTTGGCTAGTACATTAAGCACCAAACTTAGACTCCAGGCTGGAATGACTACCGGTTGTCTCGGTCGGAGATTGCTCATTCCCTTCACCATCACGTTCAATTGGGCCACCTTTGGACTATCTCTGTTGGCTAGACATGGGATAATTGATGCCAAAGCCGACTTGTATCCAGCAATTGTGACAGGAGCCAGTCTTGAATAGAACAGCTCACAGAGAAAGTCTGCTATTCGCTGAATAGTGGATTGAAAGGTATCAATACTCTTTCCTTCACACCACTCTGCAAATTTGTTAACCTTGTGGTAATGACTTGAAGGTTGACCTCCTCCTCGCGGCTGCGATGCTCGCAGCCTGTTGAGAAAAGCGTTCCGACGTGGAACGTTGTTTGATAACATTAACGCAGTCAATTTGAACATCTCGGGCCGCTTGTGTAGGAAGCAACTCTTGGCCTGGGAGATTATGTTGGGAATCTTGGGCAGCTGCACTGGATTGTCCACCAGCAGGTCCAGAAGATCCGTGAACTACGCCCTGCTGGGGCAAAATGGCGCTATTAGCAGGACCAGGCATGGTTCCTCCCTGATCGTCACCAAAGCCTTCGGCAGAAGAATGGTGGGGGGATACGAGTAAGCATGCATCCCTCTCCAGCTTATCGTTAGAGCGTCTGTACCGACGGCATTTGGATCTGGAATCGGCGAGACATAAGTCATGATTTGAGCATTTTCGCAATCTCATGAGTAGTCTGAATGCATTCGACTACCCAACGAGAGATAAAATCCATGGATGCGGCGCCATATGGCTTCTTATGGCAGATCCACAGATGTCTATCATTCGACAGTAACGAGTCTGTCCGTTTTCTGTACTTAGTCAAAGCACAGACTGGGCACCAGACACTGGCATCACGATCAAACCGTGTTAGTTTCGGTATAATGATCGGTTTGCCGGGATATCTCAAAGATTGATTCTTTGACATAAACTCTGCTCTTGGCAGTAGACGCAGACCCTCTCCGGAGAGAATAAATTGGTCCCTCTCTGCTGAAATGAAGGAAATTTCAATTTCCCTTTCTCCGAGATCTAACAATACTCACCTTTCTATTACTTCTGATATACAGCTGGCTCTAGAACTATAGACTTAGAAAGCTTTACCGACTCCTTGGAACCGGGTACTCGGCTCCCAACTGCCGAGTACCCGTCTACCATGAAGCTCATATTGTTTGCATAGCCACCAAACAAGAGAAACTCATGGCTTGCCTCCGTGGGGCTGGTAGGCTGGGTCCGTAATAGAATGGTGAGTATTGTTAGATCTCCGAGAAAGGGAAATTGAAATTTCCTTCATTCTCCTTCGATCAATACTCACCATTCTATTGTGGGAAGGGGCAAGCCATAACTGCTACTTTTGCCCCTTGGAGAAACAGCTAGACTTAAACTTGACTAATGGAGACCTAAAAGGACCATCAAGTTAACGGAACCGAATCACATTCGCATCACTGCCCCCCCCCCCCCCCCTTTTTTTCTCCTAAGAAAAGGGAGAGAACTCACGAACATGCATCTCGCCTGAAAACACAAATATGCCAAGAGGGTTAACTGCTCTTTGCATATATTAGCCTGGGAATGAGCATGAATCTATAAGATGAATGATCATGATATATAGACATAATACAAAATACTCTCCATCCTGAATTACCTCATGATATTTGGATTTCAGACCTGGAGCCTCCAACCATTCACATGTCCGGCCATCAGTGACACAATCTGGTTGATATCCTCTAGCTCGACCATGTCTGCTTCTTAATTCTTTCTTACAAATGCCAAAAAAGGGAGAAGAGCAGTGTGGTCGTATAGCTATCATTTCAAAACAGCTAAAGTGAGTGGATTGGCGGAGTCTGACACATCCCTCATATAGTAATCTGTGAAAGAGGACTCACAGTGCCATTGTGCAACAGCCATGATGTCCTTAACCAGAACACCATTGGAAAAGGGCGGAAGAGGCGGCTATTCCTCTAACATCGTGCCCTTGCGCATTGCACCTGGTGCCCAGTCGTAATCTCACGGTTAGTCTGAATGCATTCGATTACCAACGACAGATAGAATCCACGGATGCGGCGCCATATGGCTCCTTATGGCAGATCCACAGATGTCTATCAGTCGACCGTAACGAGTCTGTCCGTTTTGTACTTAGTTAAAGCACGGACTGGGCACCAGACACTGGCATCACGATCAAACCTACTTAGTTTCGGTATAACGATCGGTTTCCCGGGATATCTCAAAGATTGAATCTTTGACATAAACTCTGCTCTTGGCAGTAGACGCAGACCCTCTCTGGAGACAATAAATCGGTCCCTCTCTGCTGAAAGTGCATGGATCACACTGCGCCTTCTAGCTGAGGAAGCTGCCAATAGAAAGACCGCCTTTAGAGTCAAATGCTTTAGACTAGCCGAACGCAATGGTTCGAAAGGGTGCTTGGCCAGTACATTAAGCACTAAAGATAGACTCGAGGCTGGAATGACTACCGGTTGTCTCGATCGGAGATTGCTCATTCCCTTCACCATCACACTCAACTGGGCCACCTCTGGACTATCCCTGTTGGCTAGACAAGGGATAACTGATGCCAAAGCTGACTTGTATCCAGTAATTGTGACAGGAGCTAGTCCTGAAAAGAACAGCTCACAGAGAAAGTCTGCTATTTGCTGAATAGTGGAATGAAAGGTATCAATACCCTTTTCTTCACACCAGTCTGCAAATCCGTTAACCTTGTTGTTATATGACTTGAAGGTTGACCTCCCTCTCGCAGCTGCGATGAAATCTGCAGCATGTCGAGAAAAGCCCTCCGACGTGGAATGTTGTTTGACAACAACCATGCAGTCAATAACATTTCGGGACGCTCGTGTAGGAAGCGTCCCTTGGCCTGGGAGATTATGTTCGGAATCTCGGGTAACTGCACTGGATTTTCCACCCGCAGACCTCGAAGATCCGTGAACCACGCCCTGCTGGGCCAAATGGCGCTATAGCAGGACCAGGCACGGTTCCTCCCTGATCTTCACCAGAAGAATGGTGGGTAGGTACGCGTAAGCGTGCATCCCTCCCCAGCTTAACGCCAGAGCGTCTGTATCGACGGCATTAGGATCTGGAATCGGCGAGACATAAGTCATGATTTGCAGGAAATGTCAATTTCCCTTTCTCCGAGATCTAACAATACTCACCATTCTGTTACTTCTGATATACAGCTGGCCCTGACAGCGGCTCTAGGATTATAGACTTAGAAAGCTTTACCGACTCCTGGGAACCGGGTACCCGGCTCCCCACTGCCGAGTACCCGTTTACCATAGAGCTCATATTGTTTGCATAGCCACCAAACAAGAGAAAACTATGGCTTGCCTCCGTGGGGCTGGGAGGCTGGGTCCGTAACAGAATGGTGAGTATTTTTAGATCTCGGAGAAAGGGAAATTGACATTTCCTGCATTCTCCTTCGATCAATACTCACCATTCTGTTACTTCTGATATACACCAGATTTGATCAGTAACCTGGTGGGAAGGGGCAAGCCATACATGCTAATTTTGCCCCTTGGAGAAAGATTTTAGACTTCAAACTTGACTAACGGAGACCTAAAAGGACCGTCAAGTTCACGGAACCGAATCACATTCGCGTCACAGCCCCCCCCTTTTTCCTCCTAAGAAAAGGGAGAGAACTAACGAACATGTATCTCGCCTGAAACACCAATATGCCAAGAGGGCTAACTACTCCCTGCATATCGCTTGTATTAGCCTGGGAATGAGCATGAATATATAAGATGAATGAACATGATACATATACATAATACAAAAAACTCTCACTTGTTGAATTACCTTATGATAACAGGACTTCAGACGTACCGCCTACAACCATACACCGGTTCGGCCATCAGTGACACAATCTGGTTGACATCCTCTCGCTTGACCATGCCTGCTTTAGGTTCTTTTCTTACCAAAGTGAAAAAAGGGGAAAAGCAGTGTGGTCACTAACTATCGTTTCAAAACAGCTAAAGCGAGTGGATTGGCTGAGTCTGACACATCCCTCATATAGTAATCCGTAAATGAGGACTCACAGTGCCATTATGCAACGGCCATGATGTCCTCTAACGGAACACCATTGTAAAGGGCGGTCGAGGCGGCTATTCCTCTAACATCGTGTGCCCTTACGCCCTGCACCTGGTGCCCAGTCGCCATCTCATGAGTAGTCTGAATGCATTCGACCACCCAACGAGAGATAGTATCCATGGATGCGGCGCCATAAGGCTTTTTATGGCAGATCCACAGATGTCTATCGTTCGACCGTAACGAGTCAGTCCGTTTCTTGTACTTAGTCAAAGCACGGACCGGGCACCAGACACTGGCATCACGATCAAACCTGGTTAACTTCGGTATAATGATCGGTTTGCCGGGATATCTCAAAGATTGGTTCTTTGACATAAATTCTGCTCTTGGCAGAAGACGCAGACCTTCTCCAGAAACAATAAATCGGTTCCTCTCTGCCGAAAGCGCATGGATCTCACTGCGCCTTCTAGCTGAGGAAGCTGCCAATAGAAGGACCGCCTTTAGAGTCAAATGCTTTAGACTAGCCGAACGCAACGGTTCGAATGGGTGCTTGGCCAGTACATTAAGCACTAAAGATAGACTCCAGGCTGGAATGACTACCGGTTGTCTCGGGCGGAGATTGCTCATTCCCTTCAACATCACGTTTAACTGGGCCACCTCTGGACTATCCCTGTTGGCTAGACAAGGGATAACTGATGCCAAAGCTGACTTGTATCCAGCAATTGTGACGGGAGCTAGTCCTGTAAAGAACAGCTCACAGAGAAAGTCTGCTATTTGCTGAATAGTGGATTGAAAGGTATCAATACCCTTTTCTTCACACCAGTCTGCAAATCTGTTAACCTTGTTGTTATATGACTTGAAGGTTGACCTCCTTCTCGCAGCCGCGATGAAATCAACAGCCTGTCGAGAAAAGCCTTCCGACGTGGAACGTTGTTTGACAACATCCACGCAGTCAATTTGAACATTTCGGGACGCTCGTGTAGGAAGCGTCCCTTGGCCTGGGAGATTATGTTCGGAATCTCGGGCAACTGCACAGGATTTTCCACCAGCAGATCTAGAAGATCCGTGAACCACGCCCTGCTCGGCCAATACGGCGCTATTAGCAGGACCAGACACGGTTCCTCCCTGACCTTCATCAATACCTTCGGTAGAAGAATGGTGGGTGGATACGCGTAAGTGTGCATCCCTCTCCAGCTTATCGCCAGAGCGTCTGTATCGACGGCATTTGGATCTGGAATCGGCGAGACATATGTCATGATTTGAGCATTTTCCTTTGTGGCGAACAAGTCCACGTTGGGTTTGCCCCAATGCTCGAAGATCCGTCGTAGAACTGGAGGGTTGAGGGACCATTCTGTTGGCAGGATTCTCTGTCTGCGAGACAAAGCATCCGCCAGAATGTTCAATCGGCCAGGAATATGAGCTGCTTTCAAAACAACCGAGTAATTCCTGCACCATTGAATCAAGTGCCACACCTTGATGCACAGGGTGGGCGACCTAGTCCCTCCTTGGCGATTTATATATGATACTACTGTCGAATTGTCCGACCGTATCAATATCACCTTGCCCCTGATCATCGGAAGGAACTCTTCCAACGCCAGTTCCACTGCCATCATTTCCAACAGATTGATATGCAGCTGACTCTCCGGGAGAGTCCATGTGCCCGAGACCTGGTGTTCTCCCAGGCAGGCACCCCACCCTTCCAGCGATGCATCCGTGTAAACGGACAGCTGGGGGTGGGGTAGGTGCAGCGAAACCCCTATTAGGAGATTCTGACGCTGTTTCCACCATAGAAGATGCGATATTATCGGCTCCAAAACTGGCACCAGTTTTGACAGGGGTTCTGTTCTCTGTTTCCACAGAGACATCAGATACAACTGGATAGGTCTTCGCATTAGAGCAGCGTACGGGATAACCTGCTCCATGGAGACCATCATGCCCAGCATCTGAAGGAACCGCCTTGCCTGAATGTGGTTTCCCACTCGAAAACTCCCGAGGATGGCTAACAGAGACACCACTCTGGGCTCTGACGGGTAAACCCTGCCCTCCTCGAGGTCGAATCGCATCCCCAAATAAACGAAATGTTGAGTGGGTGTCAACTCGGATTTCTCCTTGTTGACTATCCAGCCTAGATCTGAAAGTAACTTCAGAGTCAGAGCAGTATCCACGTTCAACCTGGCTGCCGAGTCTGCCTTGAGCAGCCAGTCGTCTATGTAGGTGTGTAGCGCCACGTTCTCTTTTCTGAGAAACGCTGTCACCGCAAGGACCACTCTTGTGAAAACCCTCGGAGCTGTCGACAGGCCAAACGGGAGAACTGTAAACTCCCATACTTGATTCTGAAACGCAAATCTCAGAAACCTGTGCCAACTCCGATTGATCGGAATGTGGAAATATGCATCTTTCAGATCGATCGATACACACCACATTCCTTTCCTCAATCCCGCCATTACCGACCTCGGTGTTTCCATCTGGAACCGAGGCGTATGGATAAACCAATTTAATGGCCTGAGATTGAGTATGGGTCTCCATCCCCCCGTGCTCTTGGGGACAAGGAACATGTTTGAATAGAAGCCTGGAGTGTTCCGGTTTGCTGGTTTTATTGCTCCCTTCAGAAGCAAACCCGACACTTCCTTTTGAACGGCTTCTAACTTGTCTGGCTCCCTTGGTACGGGTGTCCAGACTGGTGCCAAAGACAGATTTTGTGGCGGAAAGTCCCACCACTCCGGCATGTAACCCTGGGATAACCATCCCAGGACCAGACTGTCTGACGTCACACCTCGCCAAACCTCGACGAAACGCATGAGCCTTCCACCCACCATAGACGCCTCGACGTCTAACGGGGTTGTCCGGCTCGCAGTCCGCCCCCCCCCCCCCCCCCCTTTCTTAACGAGAGAGAGTGAGAACCATTTCGTTCTAGGTACGACGGGTATAACTGGCACCGCTGTTCCTGTCGCACAGGTGCGGTCCAGGCGGATATGAAGGGAGCTTGCGTACCCTCAGGTACGCTTCGGCCCCTTCTGTCCGCCCTTTGAGGCCTTACCCTTACCCTTCCCCTTACCACCTCTAGGGCGGTCAGGAGCAACATTGGGGAGGGTAGGCGCCTCTACAGCCTTCCTGGGTTTCTTCGCCGGCGGCGGCTCCGAGAACCCAGCCGAAACAGACGTCGCAATAGGCCTGGCTTTCGCCTTGCCCTTATGCTTTTTCTGTTTCTTTGAAGGCTGTCCGGTTAGCGGCTTGCCCACAGCCCCTAGTGCGTGCGCTTGCCGCACCAGCTCTAGCTGGAGATTTACCGCTAACCGATTCTGCGCAATACTGGCGGTGTCCTCTAAGATGGCCCGCGCTTGGCCACCAAAGATGCTAGGCCCTGTCAGGGGCGTCCCAAGAAGACGCTCCCTGACTGCCGTAGCCGGACGCATATGGTCAATGACCATTTGCCTCCTGGACTTCGTCACACGCGCTTGCACCCTTGCCAATGCGTCCATTGACAGCACCAAGCCGTCATTAACGTACGATAGCGCCACAGGTGGCACAGGGTGGCCTGCCCCCGCTTCAGCCCACACCGACTGAAGTAGACGATAGGAGTGATTGACAGCGCTCATGGCTGCCCTCACACCCTCATCGCATAGGGCCAGGACTTCTTCCTGGTGTACCTGGGCCTTATCCACTAGTGCCGGACCGGGACCACCCGACCCGGCACTCTGGACGCCCAGTACCCATCGGTCATCCTCCGTGACCGACGGGACTACACCATACCTGTCGTATTCACCCCGCGGAATACGGCACCTTGCCCGCACCTCCCTGGAGGCCGCAGGGAGCTGACCCTTGGTCATTAGTCGTTTACTATAAATAGCATCCAACAAATCAATGAACCGTGGATCCAGTCCCACTGACTGGATCCGGGCCGCGGGCAAAATCCCCGACCTAATCGACGCAACCGACGGACGGGGCGCATCTTCATCGGCCGTGGCCGAAACCACAGACGGGTCAACTCTGGCTAGCCACGCCAGAGCATCAGACCAGTCTAACTCCGAAGAAGATACCCCCGCAAACACGTCACCCGTTGACATGCTTACGGGTCTGCCAGCCATGGCCTCCCGGCCAGGAGCCACGGCTGACACGCCAGGCACTCCGCTACCACATGGTTCCGCCGCCACCCCATGAAACACTCCGGTCCATGGGGTAGGTCCGCACGGAAAACCGTACGGACCCGTAACCGTCGCGGAACCATAGCCGGCCACGGGCGCCAACGGCACCCCATGTCCGGCTGCCGGACCAGGCGAGATAGGTGAGTACCACGCCTGGCCCGGCACACCGGTTCCCCTGACGGCTGGTGACAAACCAAGCCGCGCGGAACCGGTGCACGGTAACGGATTGGCCTCAGCCGCAGCCGCTGTCCTGGCTTGCGCCAAACCAGACAAATGGAGGCCGGTTCCGTCCAGGACGGAATCGACCTCCATATTCTCCACCTGCGGCTTCACGGGCCGCAGCAACCTCTCCTCCTCGGCCTCATCGTCTTCAGACTCCGAAGAGCCGTCACTAGACGAATAAACCGTGGAGCCGTCCTGGCGGACGGCTCCCACACCTGACGGACCGGCCACCGCTACTGGACCACCCGGAGGTGGCCGCAGAGAGACAGAACCTGTCTGGCCGAAGCCAGACGGACCCGCCAGGGGGCCGTACGAGACGGCCCCCTCGGTAACCAGTCCAGAATCCTGTCCGAAGACAGGATCCGTACCAGGCATGGGGAGAAACTGCCCCCCAACCTTTGGTAGCAGGGACGACACCAGCGTGGGCAGAACGCTATGCAGAAAACCCTGCATAGGCGGACCAAACCACGCCGGCGGTGCCATCTCCGCCACCTCCAGCTGGGGACGTGGAGCACCCCCACCGGCCGAACCGGGCGCTCCACGATTTCCTCTCGGACCGCCTGACCCCGCGTCAGACCCAGCCAAGTCCTTCTGGGCAAGGAACTTAACCATCGTTTCGACGGACCACACTGCACAAACATTACACCTATGATCTATATTACACAGGGCACACCTAAAACAGACATGGTCCTTGAACATTACACGGACAAACTTATGGCAGTCGTCACATGATGGCGGGGCTGGCTTGGCCTATAAAATAAGCACAAACCTACAATAAACAAGCGGAACGAGACACGGATGGAAGGCAGACAATTAATTTTCAAATATTTTGACTCATAAATTAACCGTAACCTCCCGCACCCCACCCCGCCACGTTACAACAACGATCGCATTGATTATGACGACAAGAACGCGGCGGGCACAACACACCCATAATAGATCCTACAGGATGTGTAATGGCTCCAGGAATCATATCGCATAGCATTCAGGGTATATTTACTAATCAATATAAATTATACTCCTAACGAACGCAGCACGATATGTGAAGAAAACAACAAAATGTATAACAACTGCTGTCTCACACGGTAAAACCGCAGACCACGCATCTACTCAAGAATTTTGAAACCACCGATCATTGCAAACCGATCGTGATCGCACGTAAACTTGATCATTCTAAAGTTTCCGGTACCATTTTTTAGTACGCAGCACCCAGAACAAGATGCGCGAATTAATGAAAAAATTTTTCTTCACATAAACATCCGAGCGACCGGGTGTGATGTCACCCGCTCGGATTCTACGGAGAACGACGTCAGCCGATATTCGTGTTAGAAATACCGTAGCAAACACCTATTTTCATATCTGCCGATCGCCTGTTGGGGTTTAAAGAAGGCGATCGTCTGGCATATATCGTTGCTAGCACACGTCCCAGATTCTATGGGGTTAGAAATTGGAACATGCGACACAACGAAATTTAGAGACCTAAGTCTTTTAACTATGGATATAAAGAACAATACAACCTGGTTATCTTGGGCGGTATTCTCGATAGTCCTTAGTTATCCTTTCAGAACACACAAACTATCACTGATTAAAGACTTAGATTCTTTTAAAAAACACTAAAATCCTTAATGCGAAAAGCATGTATTGCACTTGTTGCTATGCAAACAAGAATGAGCTCTATGGTAAACGGGTACTCGGCAGTGGGGAGCCGGGTACCCGGTTCCCAGGAGTCGGTAAAGCTTTCTAAGTCTATAATCCTAGAGCCGCTGTCAGGGCCAGCTGTATATCAGAAGTAACAGAATGGTGAGTATTGATCGAAGGAGAATGAGCATTTTCCCTTGTGGCGAACAAGTCCACGTTGGGTTTGCCCCAATGCGCGAAGATCCCTGTGAAGAACTGGAGGTTTGAGAGACCATTCTGTTGGCAGAATTCTCTGGCTGCGAGACAAAGCATCCGCCAGAATGTTCAATCGCCCAGGAATATGAGCTGCTTTCAAAACCACGGAGTAATTCCTGCACCATTGAATCAAGTGCAACACTTAGATAAATAGTGTGGGTGACTTGGTCTCGCCGTGGCGATTTCTGTATGATACTACTGTCGAGTTGTCCGACCGTATCAATATCGCCTTGCCCCTGACTTTTGGAAAAAACCTTTTCCAATGCCAGTTCCACTGCCATCATATTGATATGCAGCTGGCTCTCTTGGAGAGTCCATGTGCCCGAGACCTGGTGTTCTCCCAGGTAGGTCCCCCATCGCTCCAGCGATGCATCCGTGTCCACTGCCATCATATTGATATGCAGCTGGCTCTCTTGGAGAGTCCATGTGCCCGAGACCTGGTGTTCTCCCAGGTAGGTCCCCCATCGCTCCAGCGATGCATCCGTGTACACGGACAGTTGGGGGTGGGGTAGGTGCAGCGAAAACTCCTACTAGGAGATTCAGACGCTTTTCCCCACCATACAAGATGCGACATTATTGGCTCCAAAACTGGCACCAGTTTTGACAGGGGTTCTATTCTCTGTTTCCACAGAGACATCAGACACAACTGGCTAGGTCTTCACATCCGCGCAGTGTACGGGTTTACCTGCTCCATTGAGACCATCATGCCCAGCATCTGAAGAAACCGCCTCGCCTGAATGTGGTTTCCCAATCGAAACTCTTGAGGATGGCTAACAGAGACACCACTCTGGGCTCTGACGGGTAAAAAAACCTGCCCTCCTCGAGATCGAATCGCATCTTAAAATAAACGAAATGTTGAGTGGTGTGTCAACTCAGATTTCTCCTTGTTGACTATCCAGCCTAGATCTGAAAGCAACTTCAGAGTCAGAGCAGCCAATCGTCTATGTAGGTGTGAAGCGCCACGTTCTCTTTTCTGAGAAACGCTGTCACCACAAGGACCACTCTGGTGAAAACCCCTTGGAGCTGTCGACAGGCCGAATGGGAGGATTTAAAGTCCCATACTAGATTCTGAAACGCAACTCTCAGAAACCTGTGACAACTCCCGTTCATAGGAATGTGGGAACATGCATCTCTCAGATCGATCGATACACACCACACCCCCTTCCTCAATCCTGCCATTACCGACCTCGGAGTTTCAATCTGAAACCGAGGCGTATGGATAAACCAATTCAATGGCCCGAGACTGAGTACGGGTCTCCATCCCCCTGTGCTCTTAGGGACAAGGAAAATGTTTGAATAGCAGCCTGGAGTGTTCCGGTTTGCTGGTTTATTGCTCCCTTCAGAAGCAAACCTGACACTTAGTTTTGAATAGCTTCTAACTTGTCTGGTTCCGTTGAACGGGTGTCCAGACAGGTGCCAAAGACAGATTCTGTGGCGGAAAGTCCCACCACTCTGTATGTACCCCTGGGATAACCATTCCAGGACCAGACTGTCTGATGTCACACCTTGCCAAACCTCGACGAAAACGCATGAGCCTTCCACCCACTATAGACGCCTCAACGCCTAATGGGGGTGTCTGGCTCGCGTATCCGCTCACCCCCCCCCCCCCCCTCTCTTGACGAGAGAGAGAGAGAGAGAGAGAACCATATTGGTCTTGGCTTGGCCGGTCTAACTGGCACCGCTGTTCCTGTCGCACAGGTGCGGTCCAGGCAGATGCGAAGGGAGCCCTCGTACCCTCGGGTACGATCCGCTCCCTTCTGTCCGCCCTTTGAGGATTTACCCCTCCCCTTCCCGCCTCTCGGGCGATCAGGAGCAACATTGGGGAGGGTAGAGGCCCCCACAACCGTCTTGGCTTTCTTCGCCGAGGCGGCTGAGAAAACCCAGCAGAAAACAGAAGCAGCACTATGCTTTTGTCTTTTCTCTGTTTCTTGAAGGTTGCCCGGTCAGCGGCCTGACTACAGTCAGATTAACCGGCAACCGATTCTGCGCAATGCTGGCCGTGTCCTCCAAGATGGCCAGCGCCTGGCCACCAAAGATGCTATGGCCTGTCAGGGGCGTCCCAAGAAGACGCTCCCCGACGGCAGTAGCTGGACGCATATGGTCAAGACCCATCTGCCTCCCGGACATAGTCACACGCGCCTGCACCCTTGCCAATGCGTCCATAGACAGCACCAGGCCGTCATTTACGCATGAAAGCGCCACAGGTGGCACAGGGTGGCCTGCCCCCGCTTCAGCCCACACCGACTGAAGAAGACGATAAGAGTGGTTGACAGCACTCAGTGCTGTCCTCACACACCCATCACATAGGGACAGGACTTCATTATGGTGTACCTGAGCTTTGTCCACCAGTGCTGGGGCGGGGCCACCCGCTCCAGCACTCTGGACACCCAGTACCCAGCGGTCATCCTCGGTGACCGACGGGACAACACCATACCTGTCGTATTCCCCTCGTGGAATACGACCCCTCGCCCGCACCTCCATGGAGGCCGCAAGAAGCTGGCCCTTGTTCATGCGTTGTTTGCTATAAATAGCATCAAGCAACACCATAAACCATGGATCCAGTCCAACAGACTGGATCAGGGCTGCGGGCAAGATCCCCGTCCTAATCGATGCAAGGGGTACATCCTCCTCAGCCGTGGTCGAACCCACAGACGGGTCCACCCTGGCTAGCCAAGCCAGAGCACCAGACCAATCCGTCTCCGACGAGGACACTCCTGTGAACACGTCACCCGTTGACATCTTCACGGCCCTACCAGCAACCGCCTCCCAGCTAGGAGCCATTGCTGATATGCCAGGAACTCCGGTACCGTACGGTTCCTCCGCCACCCCATGGAACACACCAGTCTATGGAGTAGGCCTGCACGGAAAACCGTGCGGACCCGTAGCGGTTGAGGAACCGTGGCCAAACACGGGCGCCAACGGCACCCTATGTCTGACCGCCGGACAAGGCGAGATAGGTGAGTACCATGCCTGGCCGGCCACACCCGTCACCGTGTTGGTTGGCGGCAAACCAACCATCACGGGACTGGTGCCCGGTACCGGAGTGGCCTCAACCACGGGCGGAGCCGCTGCCCTGGCTTGCGGCAGGCCAGACAGATGGAAGACGGTTCCGTCAGGACGGAATCGACCTCCATGCTCTCCACCCGCGGCATCACAGGCCGCAGCAACCTCTCCTCCTCATCTTCAGACCCCGAAGAGTCGTCACTAGACAAGGAAAACCGTGGAGCCATTGCTGATACGCCAGGTACTCCGGTACCGTACGGTTCCGCCGCCACCCCATGGAAAACACCAGTCCATGGAGTAGGCCCGCACGGAAAACCGTGCGGACCCATGGCCATGCACAGGCGCCAATGGCACCCCATGCCTGACCAGGCGAGATAGGTGAGTACCACGCCTGGCCAGCCACACCCGTCACTGTGTCGGTTGGCGGAAAACCAACCAGCATGGGACCGGTGCCCGGTACCCGAGTGGCCTCAACCACGGGCAGAGCCGCTGCCTTGGCTTGCGCCAAGCCAGACAGATGGAGGGCGGTTCCGTCCAGGACGGAATCGATCTCCATGCTCTCCACCCGCGGCATCACACGCCGCAGCAATCTCTCCTCCTCCTCCTCGTCTTCAGACTCCGAAGTCGTCACCAGACGAGGAAACACTGGAGCCATCTTGGCAGACGGCTCCCATGCCTGACGGACCGGCCACCGGGTCTGTACCAAACACAGGAAGAGACTGCCCTACAACTTTTGGAAGCAGGGACGACACCAGCGTAGGCAGGCCGCTATGCAAGAAGCCTTGCATAGCAGGTCCAAACCACGCCGGCGGTGCCATCTCCGCAACCTCTGGTTTCAGACGTGGAGCGCCCCCCCCAGGGGCCGAAACGGATGCCCCACGATTTACTTTCGGACTGCCTGACCCCGCGTCAGACCCTGCCAAGTCCTTCTGGGCAAGGAACTTGACCATCATATCGGACGACCACAATTACACAAATGTTACACCTATTATCAAGATTACAATTTGTACATCTAAAGCAGACATGGTCCTTAAACAGAACCCTCATGAACTTATGGCACTCGTCACATGATGGCGGGGCTGGTTTGGCCTATAAATAAGCACAAACCTACAATAAGCAAGCGGAACGAAACAGGAATGGAAGGCAGACAAATAATTTTCAAATAATTTGACCATAAATTAGATGTTAACCCTCCCGCACCCCACCCCGCAATGTTACAGCAAAGATCGCGTTGATTATGTCGACAAGAATGAATCGGGCAAGATGCACCCATAAACTGATCCACAAGGATGTATAAACGGAACCAGGAACCATATCGCATAGCATTCGGGGTATATTTACTAATCGATATAAATTATACTCCTAACGAAGGCCAAAACGATATGTGAAGAAACAACAAAATGTCAACAGACTGCTGTAGCACACGGTAAAACCGCAGACCACAGATCTAAATCAAGAATTTTGAAACCACTGATCATTGCAAACAGATCGTGATAACACGCAAAACTTCCAAAGTTTTTCTGGTACCAATACAGTACGCAGCACTCAGAATCAGATGCGCGAATTAATGAAACAATTTCTTCACATAAAAATCTAAGACAACTCGGGTGTGACGTCACCCGCTCGGATCATACGGAGAACGACGTCAGCCGATTTTCGTGTTAAACACTGTATAGCCAACACCTTATTTCATATCTGCCGATCGCCTGTTGGGGTTAAAGGAAGGCGATCAATCTGGCATATTTTGGTTATCATCGGCTCCTTCCATGTTAATCCAAATAATCCTTAGAGAGCGAACACAAAGCTATCACAATCATAGAAAAAGACTAAGACGTCCAACTGCAAAAAAGCATGTAGCTCTTGTTGCTATGCAAACAAGAATGAGCTTCATGGCAAACGGGTACTCGGCAGTTGGGAGCCGGTAAAGCTTACTAAGTCTATAGTCCTAGGGACCAGCTATCCAGGATAGCTTGTATCAGAAGTAATAGAATGGTGAGTATTGATCGAAGGAGAAAACACAATTTCAATCTGGCCCTCGATTCCAGGGATTGAAAGCAAGGGAGATCAAGCAGAGGTGACAATCAAAGTTCTTGCATTGAGTCATATTGCAGAAAACTACCCTGAGGAAGAGTGGATACATGTTTATACAGATGGATCAGCTATCCAGGCTGTCAAGAATGGAGGGGCAGGTGCTCACATTTGGTTTCCATGTGGAGATATAACAGACTCATGCTTGCTAACAGGGAAGCACTATAGCGATTACACTGCAGAAATCCAGGCACTGATCTTAGCTAGCCAAATGCTGATACAATGAAAAACCAGAAATGAAAATATTGTCTTCCTGACAGACTCCCTCTCAGCGCTCCAGGCGCTGGAGAGTGGAAAGGAAAGTACAGATTTAATTCATGAAGATCTTACGCAACCGGCTAAGGAGAACAATGTCAACTTACAGTTGATCCCCTTGCATTGTGGCATATTAGCAAATGACAAAGCTGATCAACTGGCTAAGGAAGGGTCAAATAAAGAACAATTCAACCGCGAGGTTGACTTTGAAGAACCGAAGCATATCATTAAAGCCACAAGAACCACCAGCAGGCAGCATAATGATGCAATACACAGCCTCAGTAGGGAGGATCAGACATGTATCTTCAGATTGAGGACTGGTCACAATCGTCTCAATGCACATCTTCACCATCTCACGATTACAGATTCTGCACTTTGTGAGTGTCAGCAGGCAGAAGAAACAGCAGAATATCTCTTGCAGCACTGCAAGCGATATGAATAGGCTAGAAAAAGCTGCTGGCCTATTGAAGTATCTTTTGAAGAGAAGATCAGAGGAGACAGAGACAGTTTCGTGACCACTTCAGCTTTCATGCACCAAATAAGGAAAACGGTCTAAGATTACTGTCATGAGAAAGATGAACGCAAGAAGAAGAAATTATCAATTCCAATTCTGGTGTCTTAAAATTTCTCGATTCCAATTCCGGAGTCCACAGATTTATCAATTCCAATTCCGGAATTGAATTGGAATTGGCTGATCAATTCCAATTCCAAACGGAATTGACCCAACCCCGAGACGTGACTCGATTATAATATACTCATGTACTGCTAAAATGTGACGGAAAAGTACACACTTCAGATTTTAAACAAACATGAAATTGTTCACGATTTTCTGATTTTTCCTCAATTACACCGTAAAAAAGATCGCAGTTTGAAAATAAATCGAACTTCACGATTAAATCGAAAAATCGCACAAGCCTATCTGCAACACTTGGTCTCGAGGAAGGTCCTTTTGCAGAACAAGAGTATCTTTGAAAATGTACATGTACCACTGGAATTAATGGCTTGATAACCGTGCCAGGCATTCCAGTGGTAAATCTTTTAATGTTTCTTTTCTGGGTCTACAAATTGACATTTTCTATTAGAAAATTGAATTTTTCTTGAACAAATTTGAGGATTAAAGAGTTATACTATGAAAAGGGAACAACTTTTAGAGCTCAATGTTGCTGTTTACAAGCCGCTGCTGCCTGGGGCTATTACAGCTGTCAGCAACATTGTTTTCAAAATTGCATCAGATTCCTGTAAGCTGGTTTGCTGAGGCCATTGAAGACAAACGTCACTGAATTAGATGGCCACTGAAATTAACTGAACAGATGAGCCTAAAACATTTAAGATGCATCCCAATCTATAGACTGTCAGAGTCAGACCGGTCACCCATATAAGAGCCGTGTTCAAAATGATTGGCGTAGGGAGGGGGGGGGGGCATTTTCTCGCAACGAGAGCGAGATTTCATGGGATCATGATGTCATCCCCTATCTCTGCCAAGCACGAAAGCTGTACAGTAAATATTTATATGCATGGAGCCCTAACATGTGTTAATTTGTAATCGTTAGACCATTGTCTAGTTAAGCTAGTAAGTCTTTCAAGTAATTCTAGTATCTGATGTCGGTGGGACCCCTAGACTGCTGAAGTCTATATTTCATAGATTCCATTTTCTCTATCTTATCAGTATGTGTTCATTTTGGTAACACTCCCGCTGTAACTCATTGCTGTGCACGACTGCAACACGTTTCAGCAACATTTTGTTCAAAACGTACCCCGGCGCTATCTCTAAGTACGCTATTACGCAGTTCCGTTGCTATTATCATTTACATAAACCATTCTATGGTTGAAATTCCATGATCTTTCGTGACCAAAATTAACAAATTCCATGACTTCCAAGAATTAATATCTAGTACTTAGATTTGTGTTTATGATGTAGCTACATAAATTACGATTAGAGTTATTCTGCAAATGTCTGAATATTACGTCTTGCTACAACCAAACCAAAGCCTTGCTTTAATAAGCTGTTGCAGCAATGTTTACTGTATAGTGGTGACAGCGGCAATTTATGCCAACAGATTTCCTTTATTTTTTATTTGCCGTATTCGACTGGGAATTTACTTGTGCAGTTGCTAAAATGTTCTCTACGCAAATGTACCAGTCGAATGAAAAAACCCTAGCAGTATGCCGAGTATGGAAGGTGCAGAAACTGACTAAATCGCCTACAATCTACAATCTTGAAAATAAAATCCACCTTTTAACGCTGTTTTCAGACATATAGTGAATGCTGAATAATAGTAGAATTCAGCTCCTAAGGCCCGCATTTTCATATTTTGCATCACATGACCTACTTCACGAAACATGCCACACGTTTTGGCTCCGGCTTGTTTCATACTCTATTTTTTTCTGGGAAATGCTAGTCGAATACAAAACATATTCTATGGAGCCAATATACGCTAACTTTTCACCCAGTCGAATACAGCCATTATTACCATTTTCCTTGACTTTTCCATGACCTATGATAAAAAAAAAGGCTGATTTTCCATGACTTTCCAGGCCTGGAATTAAAATTTTCAAATTTCATGACTTTCCAGGATTTCCATGACCAGTAAGAACGAACCATGTTAAAATATGTACCCCCATCTATTGGCCTCATGCCTCCATTCATCGCTATAGTGGTGGTTGGGCGCTGTCGCTAGACGCAATAAAATGGCAGCGCCCCGATGTGCGAAAAATGGTAAATTTTACTGACTTTATCCATCTGGTTATTATTCTGGCGCAATTTCATTAAACATGTAACAATCTTTCAAATAAAGCACTTTTTATCATCCCAGAATTGGCCTTTAATACAAGATTCTTAAATATGCCTAGAGAGCTTGGCAATTTCAAGCGAAATACTGGCCCCCACAAGTTCTACAATCCTCATTACATGTAGAATTTCAAAAGACTATCAGTGTGGAAGATGAAAAACCCGAAAAATTATTGGGACACAATCCAGCTAATTGACGTATAACAATAACATATGCAGTGTTGCCCACAACATCTGATTTTTACGGGTCCCAAGGACCCCACACTCTCAGATTTGGGGGTCCCACTGTAAAATGGGGGGGGGGGTCCTCATCTGAAATATGGGGGTCCCATGTTTTTTTCTTAAAATAAACACAACACATTGATCTAATTATAAAGTACTTTATTAAACATGTTGAAAGCACTAGTTATGACATTGTGTAAATACTGTATATATAGAGAATATTAACTATGCAGTGGTAAATTTTCAAAAATATGTATTCTGTGATCTACAATGGTGGCTAAAATCGATCTATTGAAAAGGCCCTTGTATATTTAACTAATAACATTTGAACTGCATGTCAATAAACAATAACTTAAAGCACTGTACTTGTTTGTTGTCTGATAAACTGAAGGAAATGTCCATGGGAAGGAAATGGTCACATTTGATTTCATATCACTCTTATCACGCTCGTCGAAAACTATGACATTAGAATATTAGAATTCCATGTCTGGCCTCCTAATTAACAATTATACAGAAAGCCATTGAATTTCTAATTTAAAAAAATTAAACTGAAAGCCTGGTCTGGCCTGCCAACAATGAACATGCATTAGTGAGAAATGAAAATATCCAGCAGCTACATCACACGAACAGCTTACCTGGGAAGCCTGTTTATGAGCAGCTACAGGCGATCCCTTGCTTAGTAGGTACCTGTCTCTAGCATAGGCTACCTTCTTCACCTTGAACATAGGATTTGATCGTTCCTGTTCTAGTCGCTCTAGTTTCTGTTTTAATTCCTTTTGCTCTTTCCATTTCTTCAACAGCTCACTCCGCTGCTCACGCTTGTTCTTTACTGGATACACATGTTGGAAAATGAGAAAAAAACACCAATTACAGGTGCACATTCACACCAGAATACTTGAAAACAAAATTGTTAAAATCGCATACTTTTTAAAGGCTTTGATAGTGCTTCTAGATGTAATGAAACAAACTATATCTTAGTATGATATTTTAATTACGTATAAATTGATGTAATATTTTTAATTTGTGAAATTTAATTAGTGCTATTTTAGCCATTTTATTTTCACGTATTCTGGTGTGAATGTGCAGGTTTAAGCTGTACAGTACATCTTAGAAATAATTTTAAATGTTTCAAATACAAAATAAAATGCACCAGGTGTTGAATATATTGGACTTAATTTGATTAGAAACCGTTGCTGCCTTAGGAAGCAATTGCTTCCAATCAAATTGAGTCGAAAATATTCAACAGACCCTTTCTTATGGCTTCACAATTGTACTAACATGTTTCTGTTTAAATTGTTTGTGAAACATGTTTCACTTACTAAGGCATAGGGCCAGTGTTTTTCCGTGATAATGAAAATAAACGGAATTGGGAAGGCCACTTAAAAATGAGTGTGTGGTTCCGATGACTTCGCCAGTTTTTTTTTTAGCTTGATAAAACAGGGTAGCCTAGTATCCTAGAGGGAGAGACTTTAAACCCCACATAGACCATGCACGCATGTAGGTAAATTAGTTTCAGAGATAGAGACACACGGGCGGATGATATTTCTTTAAGCACCAGTTACTTTAGTTTCAAGTTTACTATTTTTCCGGTTGGAATTGACATGCTCGAGTTACCGTGTACGTATCAATTTATCAAAAGGATTGATGTAATACTGATCATCACTCTCTTTGATCACTGAGCGCACTTTACTGGACGAGTGCATGAAAATAGAATTATAAATAGCATAATTTATACCTGTATTCACAGAATCTGTCTGTTCATCAATTGGTGTCATACTTTCTGGAATATTGCGCCATCTGTTTACTTGTTCTGATCGCGAGTTTTTCCATTCCACTGATTTGTTGTGAGCATGCACAACACGTCTATCAGAAACTCCAACTTTGGAACTTGATTTATAGGATAACAACCGTTTATTCTGTTGTCTTTCCATAGTTAGCTATTTCATCTGAATCAAACAAGATTTCTAATGAATTTCTATATTGGTTACTGTTTGGGTTATTTGAATTTTCATTCGACTGAGTTAGTGCTACTTGGCTTTTTAAAAGTAAGATACCAGATTTCGAATTCAAAAGTAAACGATCTCCCGGAAATAATAAGATTGACATTTATCAGTTCAAAAGTATCTACTTTCACTACATTTAGTGTGATTTACATAACAAACCTACATATAAAACAGACATTGCTAAACCCTAACAAACTGCAATTTACAGTTGATCTTCACGAAAACGGGAAATCTTTTAAGTTTGAATTTGCCTCCAAAACAGAGTTGCCAGATGGTACTGAATTACAGCCAATTGGTCCACGCGCAAACTCGGAAAGCAAACGTCATTCACATGACACGTCCTTCGGATGGGACGTAAAGGCGTCGGTCCCGTCCCGTGTGGTGTCTGGGCCATAGAGGACGTAAAACTAAGACTGACAAAAACACTTTTCGAAAGGAATTTAGTCATTGAGAGTAAGACGAACCCAAAAGCGTTCTAGAGATATGTCAGATCAAATACCCAAATTAAAGAACCAATAGGAGACTTAAGTGAAGCAGGCAAAGAAGGCTTAGCAACAACTGATAATGATCGAGAAAGCAGAGGTAGTAAACAACTTCTTTGCTAGCATCTTCACTAAAGAAAATTTAGATGAAGTACCAGTTTTTGCGACCAGGAACAAAGACATTGATCTTGCCGACCTAGTCATAGCACCAAATACAGTAAGTAGAAAAGCGGCTGAAATCCCTGAACCCCAATAAGAGCTGTGTCCCAGACTGCATACCATCAAGAATCCTGGTAGAAATGGCGAAGGAGATGAGTACACCGATTGCATGCTTTTCAACAAGTCATTGGAAGAAGGAGAAATTCCAGAGATATGGAAGACTGCACATGTCTCTTAATTGCATCTTCAAAAAGGGACCTAAACATGACCCAGGGAATTACCGCCCTGTGAGCCTAATGCGTATCCTCTGTAAAGTACTTGAATCCTTTGTACAGGATGCCATTATGGACTACATGGAATCAAGTAAGTTACTAACAGAGGCTCAGCATGGATTCAGACCAAACCCGTCATGTACGGCACATTTGCTGGAATATTTAGAAATAATGATGAATAGGTTAGACAGAAATTAACCAGTGGACATTATATATCTGTACTTTAAAAAGGCATTTGACACTGTTCCACATGCATGACTGTGAAATAAACTCAGAACTTATGGTATTGGAAAACAAATAGTTAAATGGGTTGGAAGCTTTTTGGCCAATCGTAAACAACGTGTTCAAGTTAATAATGCCAAATCAGACTGGAAAGATGTGATGAGTGGTGTTCCCCAAGGAAGTGTCCTCGGCCCAGTACTATTCCTATATTTATAAATGACCTGCCAGATGTAGTCAACTGTATGTGTACGATTTTCACAGATGATACTAAGCTTATCGAAAACCCAAATGATGATAATCTACCAAATAACATAGATAAAACTTGTAATTGGTCAATAGATTGGCAGCTGCATTTCAATTCTACTAAGATTCACGTACTAAATCTTGGGAAGAACAACCCATGGAAGCAGTACCTCATGACCAACACCGACACTCATCCACTAATAGCGATTACTGGAAGTGAAAAGGACCTTGGTGTATACATTGACAACAGACTATCCTTTGACACCCACATCAATACAACTATTACAAAAGCGAATAGAATACTTGGGGTGATCAAAAGAACATTCACATATATGGACCAAACCATGTTCACTACATTATTCAAGACCCTAGTCCGACCAATCCTAGAATATTGCAATGCTGTATGGGCACCTCGCCTAATGAGACAGTCAAGGGAACTAGAGAGCAGCGAAGCTTGTCCCACAACTTAAGGAACTCCAGTATAAGGACAGATTAACATCGCTTGGACTGATGTCTCTAAAATATTGACGCTTCAGAGGCGATCTCATAGAGACATACAAAATACTCCATGACTATTACAACATTGAAGCAAGTAAGCTGCTAAGGAAGTCCCAGGTGGAATCCACACGTGACCACACATGTATACAAGCTGCATAAGCAGCAGTTTAGCAAAGACATTTGCAAACACTTCTTTTCAAACAGAGTAATCACCCCATGGAACTCCCTGCCAGCCAGTATTGTAAATTCTAAGAACATAAAGACTTTCAAAATCGAAATAGACAAACACTTCAAAGACATAATGTACAACTTCGTCTAGAGACGAGTACCAACCAACAGCCAACAAATAAATTATAGCTATCACAAAGCTATGCAGTACATGCATACATCACACAATACACGCTCTAGATAAAATTGGGCAAGCACCAACAGGGAAGGGTGCAAGCTGCTCTGAGTGTAGGCAGCACACCGCAGCTAACGTTCAGAGCAGTGCCCCATGACTGTAGGTGGCACACCGCAGCTATCGGTTTTGGACCATGAACCCTCCCCCAACCCCCCCCCCCCCCATCACAACCACCTTGCAAATACAAATACAATTTATAAATCTACTACTAAAAATTACTCAACCAATATTTGTCCAATGCTATCATCACAGACGACGAAATTACATATACCTAAATTGACATAAAGCATAACTTAGACTAGGAAACTCTATTAATCACAGCCTAACTAAATCAAACTTTGCAAAATGGTAATGCCTAGAGCAGCCACACAAACACAGTAAACCAGTCATCTAACAAATAGCTACGCAGGGGGAGTGCAATCTCTTCTAAGTGTAGGCGGCACACCGCAGCTAATGTTTAGACCAGTGGTCCAGTATTGTAGGTGGCACACCGCAGCTAATGGTCTGGATCATGCTCTTCTCCACCAAAACTTAGCACAGCTTGCACTTAAATCATGACCCTCCCATTAATAAGCAACAAGAACGTAAAAATATTGCCCGTAACCGAATAGCTAGAGACATAAACTAAGTCATGTAAGTGTTAAGTAAGTAACTAACCTAATACCAGACACAACTTATTTACTTCAAGACTATGAAGTAAAACAATTGTACACATGTAAATAGATTGTTTTCTTTTCTGTATAGTGTAAATAAACCCTTTTGCCTCGCTGGAAGCCAGAGGTAAGTGTGTCACGACACAACTGATACTACCAGGATAATAAGAAGCCTTGGCTTATGTCCCGAGATTTTTTATATTGGTATTGATATTAAAAAGAACTCAGACTGAGTGTCAGGCCCTGTATGCTCAAATCACTCCAACATTGGAGGTTTGCCTGAAGGGTCTCTCCGAGAGGCGGTAAATATAATAAGAAAGAAAGAAAGATAGAAAGCCCAAAAAGAAAGAAATCCCCAAAGGAAACCAGTTAAGAACTGCACACAAAACCTCCTTAGTACACCACAGCGTGTGTCCATGAATGTAATTGTCTTGTTTTACTAGTTGTACCTGTTAATACTGTTCATGTAATACTTGACAAAGTCCACCAGACAAAATCCCACTGGACATAATCCCACTGGACAAAATCCCATTGGACACAATCCCATCAGTGAAAATCCCATTGGACATAATCCCACCAGAGAAGAATCCCACCTTGATATAATCCCGCTGGACACAATCACACCTGGACAAAATCCCACCCAAACAAAATCCAGCTGGACATAATCCCACCTGGACAAAATCCCGCAAGACATAATCCCACCCTTCATCCTTTCCAAATGATCCTTGTCTATCTATTATTATCTTACTTCTTAGATCGATGACCACCCTTAGCGAAACGTTTAAATTGTTGATTAACTTGAAAATAACTTCAACTGTAATCTGTTAGACAGCAACAGTTTCAAGTTGCATAACCAACATGGGAACAATTCGTTTGGTTACACCAAATTTCGAGGCTTAGTAATAATAATAATATTAATAATAATAATAATAATAATAATAATAACAATAATAAAAATAATAAATTAATTAATGAACACGATGAACCACACCCCTCCACTCCTGACGGGCCATACCCTATGTACCATTGAACTATAATGACTTTAGTTTGCAGGTATATATAGTGTCTATTCCCAAGATTACAAACCATCAAGCAGAACATATACATATTATATGTAATTGTTTAATGTATCCTGTGTATTCATCTCATGTAATATTATGTCATGTATAAATGTTATACGTAAGGGGACCGTCACCTCATAGGCTCTGCCTTTGATAAGCCACCTATAAGAATTTTGTAAGTAACACTCTAAATAAGGCAACCCGATTTACTTGACCAGAATTGAATTAAATAAATCAAGGGATGTAATAGCCCCGAGATCGTTGACAAGTTGTCCACTGTTCGAAATGTGACTCCCATATATGTGGCTTCCTCTACAATCAGTTCCTGGCTGGTCCCTAATGGAGTGGACATGATATCCTGGTATGAATCCGATCAGGGGGATTCTGTCGGGTGGGATCTTGATCATGTTATTTTTATGGGGAACACGTAGTTGCTAACAACCCAGAATGCAGGGAAATGGTTTCTCAGTGGATTACATTTTTTAATTTTCTTGCGAGAGAATCCCTGGACACCCTTTTGGTGATAAAGTCAGAGTAAACCTCTTCATACACCAATGTCCTTCATGCAATCTTGATACTTGATACGTGGTGGACCAGCTGCCTAAGGCGAAAGGCACAGCTCTCAGTTCTCTCTTGAAGGCTTCCACATGTGCTGCAACGAAACTTGGATGGAGTGACCATATTGCAGTAGCCTTAAAGACTTTCTAATGAGAATTTTGATTGGTAAATTCTTTGGCAGCCATCTTGACCTTCCCGAAAATTCTCCAGATATCCTTTAAAACGTACCTTCTCCTAAACCGCTTGGCGAATTTTCAGCGAATTTGGATGGATCCTATGGTGATAGTCTCCAAAAGTTCTATTGGCAATTTTTCTATTTTTCTTTTGGGCATCTTGGACCTTTAAAAAAATTTCTGAAATCATTTAATCAGCTGCTACTCCTTCATCTATGGGTTGACTTTATGGAACTGCGGGTGGAATGACCCTACGATAGTTGCCGAGACCATGATCAGTTTAATCTATTAGGGATATTTAAGATCCGCCATCAGCTTTAGTCTTTGAGCACTCACTCCACTGACGTCATCAGTTTATGTGCACTCAAGGAAGATTATGCAAGAGGAGTGAGAAAGTGGAATGAATTAATGATATCAGATGTGTTCTGCTGAGTTACATTGGTGGCCATGGTCTAAATTGGGGTTGCTATCATTATTATGGAACTGTTATAATTTCTGTGAGTCTCATTTGCGGTCGGCGAATTTATCGCTAGCTGTTATCCAATTTCCAACTGCGTTGCCATGGTTGGTGCATTGTTTACAGGTCAGCACATATCTCTAATATGTTGTATAGTGTATGACTAATGTTTCGACACATATTATGCGCGGATTCTCGTGCAAATAATTTTCATAAATATGTACAGCCTAGTGTAAAGATTGAGTATGTTATTCATCGTGGCGCAACTGTTGAGTCTTTGAAGTGTGCAACATTATCTTATATCAGAAATGAAACTAGATCGACAGACAAAATAAGCATTAAGATATGTGTAGGTATTAATGATCTGCTAAGAAAAATATGTCAGAAGAAGCGATCAGAAGTAGAATTGGCAGATCTTTCAGCTACTGTGTTATATCAAAAGCTGAACGATTTAAAGCTGAAGGGACATATGTAAGAAATAATTTAATTTTTGCTTTCATCACTATTCCACAGTTTTGTTTTGCTGACTATATTAAATTCCGTCAAAAACAAGGACAATTACAGCATTCTATATTTAACGACACTGAGCTTCAGAGCTATCAACAGATGTTGAACCAAAAATTGGATGATATATATGTATGTTTACATCAAGGAGAATACATCTGCGACACACGTGCTGAATATTAGGCCATTGCCACTCCAGTGGCATAAGGATATGCGAAAAGATTGGGAGTCGTCGCATAAAAAATGTGTCACATCGTATCATTTTAGTCATTATTATAATGGAATCCATACTAAATCTCACATTACACGAAAATGCTTTCGTTTGTTGACAGCTAAGTTTCAAAGAGAAGTGGAATTAGAGTCGACTGCAGTATATACTAGCCAATCTGAAAGCAATCATTCAGATATAGAGTCCGAACCAGAGCCAGTATATGTCTGTTGAAAGAGGCAGAAACGTGATTAAGGTACTTTACTTATAATTCATTATTCACAATTATTATGTTTTTCATTGCCTACTTACTGTCATGATTATATAGTGTGCTAGTTGCGATATATATAGTTTTCAGTCATAAAGATTTATATCTGTATGGTGGGTGAAACAATCGCTTCCTGATCAAATATAAAGAAGTATGGCTGAAGCAAAAATTTTCTCACTTGCTGTACCTCCGCCTCGTTTAGAGGGCAAGCAAGGCGATGGTTTTGAGACATGGTTGGAGCGGTTCGAAGTGTGGTGTAATATACATGCTACAGAAGATAAAGATAAGCTTTGGTATCTTCCCACTTTGCTTGGTAATGCAGATGTGAAGGAGAATAGTCGTGAGAGTTTTTACAGATGCTCATTCCTCACCTGCATTAGTGGCAGCATTTCGTGCAGAGATGACATTAAGAAATAGGAAGGATAATGAAAATTTAGCTGTATATGTAGGTGAGTTGAAGTGATTGGCACGTCGAGCTTATCCAAAATATGTAGCATGCAAGGAAGCTCTTGATGACGTAATGCTAACAAGGTTTCTTGCTGGTACAGGATACATAGGTATTAATTGGTACGGCATAAGTATTCAAAATCCGTGGAAGAGGCACTTGAATTCGCATCAAGATTAGAATGTCATTTGGAAGCAGAAAAAAATAAAATCTCTATCAATTAGTGCTGTAAAACCTGCATCTCCGAAGTAGAGTGAAACTGAGATGAACGAGATGAAGTGTAGAGTAGAAGAATTGGAGGCATTAGTAGCAAGTTTGTCTACTCAACCATTAGGCAAAGTTAATATGAATTGTTTTAATTGTGGATCTCCAGGGCCCAGATTCACAAAGAAGTGTAAGTTATGCCTGGCGTAAGTTACGTCATCACACTTACATGTTTGACTTAACCGGGATTCACGAAGACAGGCATAAGTTTTTTGTCGTAAGATTTCTTGTCGTAAATGAACACAGATCTCTCTAGTACGTGCATGCACAAATCGTCGTTCTGACAAGAATGCAGAAGTGCAGATGACCTTGTATCTGACAGAGCTGTCAGAATTAATATAAATCACAACAATGCCAAGAAAAGCGATTTTTTCCGAGTATGAATTGGATTTGTTAATTGATTGTGTTGAGAGAATAACAAACATCAAGATATTTATTTAAATATGCGCTGCGGACACATGGGCATAGGAACATATTTTTAGCAGGGGGCGGGAGAGTGCAAACTATATAGGTGGGGACAAAACCTAGGGGTGCTATAGGGATACTCTATTGGGAGAGGAAAAGAGGCCTAACCCCCACAACACCCCCAAAGCCCACCCCTGTCGGCTGTTCCTACACATATAGTGAATTGTAGCATGGATCGAATAGGTAGGGTACTGGCCATCCCAGCTAAGCTGGGTACGGAATGGCCATTCCGGATTCGGCCCCCCCCCCCCCCCCCCCCCGGGTAGGATGGTACACGTATATAGGCGTATGAGAGAGGTGTTCGTTAAAAATGGCTAAGTCCGTTAGATTGCGTGGTGCGCATGTGCGCGAGTCAGAGCTTCCGTGTCAACACGTCTCAGAATTGGAAGCGAGTGCATGCGTAAACAACTTTACTTGTATCATCCTCGTTGTTCTTGGCACTGATCAGGACCAGAATAAAACGAGGATTTCAGAACTGTTTAAATCGGCCCAGAAACGGTTGAGTTGTCATAGGAAATTTCTCTAAATTATCTTCAAAATATTTCTCTTGATGTCTTAATCGCGTGTATGTATAAATAGATAAATAAGGAATGTGCTGTGTACCTAATAGCCACGTCACCACTTCTGTCTGCACGCTGATTGTCTACCACTCGGCTGCTGATTGGCTGAGACCCCTGGCTCTGACGTCACGAGTATAAAAGGGGTGAAAAATCGAGAATCAGGAGCATCACCGGTGTGGAAGCCGGCCCGCGCAGGATGACTGGACCATCGGGATAGACGTGTGTAACTGCTTACCTACGGTGATACCTACACCATCCTGTACCAATCAAATTTCGGCTCATCCATGGTGGTAAGGCGTCCTCGGCTTCCACAGTTTTTGTACACCCCCGGACGGCCATCTGGGGGTAATAAACTAACTTAAAGTAATAATGTCCCACATCCAGACCTTTACAAGGGAGTCTTTGCGTCGGAGGGCCATGCGGGCCCAGATGTAATTCTATGGAATGTAGAGCTGATGGTGATTCTTGGTGGATGACTCGCTGGATCTGCCAACCACGCTGAAAAGTGGACTTCAACCTCCGCACTGCATGCCGTGTGTGTAATAATTAACTTTTCGACCAGTCTGGATAAACTTTGCCTGGTGCGCCGCAAGAGCTATGCGATGTTCCCCACACCGTGGGCCAGTTATTGTACATGCATAAATTATATAAGCAGCCCTCCCTGTTAATGGGTTGCTCTTAACTTTCAGATTGCCATCGCCGGACGGAAACTTTGCAACAAACCGTTTCTATCCTGTATGAGTGAAATGACATCTCTTGAACCGTTCCGTTATCTGTCCAGAGAATGAGCTGTATCCATCCTCCATGGAGAAGTCAGCTTGCAGAGACCTGCGTGTGGAGACCTGCCTGTGGATACCTGCCTGCGGATACCTGCCTGCAGATGTCTTTCTGCGGAAATCTTTCCAGCTTTAGAAATCGTGCCATCTCACGCTACTCATATGTTAGCACCTCAATTTCAGTAACTTGTGGACTTGTCCCATACTGATGACTATTAGGTACTCAAGTAGCTATACTATTGAACCTTTAATTATTATTTCTGCATAATGGCACTGATGACTAATAGGTACCTTACCGGTCCTAGAACCACATCTTTATAATTTTTGTTATTGTGCTTATTATCCTTGTTTACTGTGTGTGCTTTCAACTAGCCTCACCGAAGGGACCAATGACCATTGATACTATAATCTTTATATTCGTTAAATTGTGTATTGGTTAGTTGTGCATATGGCAAGTCGCCATCTAGTTAATATGTTTTGTTTATTTATAAAAACTCTAGACTGCAGTATGCTAAGAATTACTATACAGCACCATTATATCTGCACCACGATTCCCGCCAACATCAACTTTTATTCTGAGGTCGCTGATCATGCTCTAAATGTTTGAGCCTGACATGTTACCGACTAGACCGGGTTATTCAGCTCGATATGATAGGTTTAAAGTGGTTAGGGACAATTTCTCCATTAGAGATGCATAGTGTACGCCTCTTTTCCGACTGTTGTGTTAATGTAGCCCCACGCACGGGCAAGGTTGTGTAAAATTGGCCAGTTACCTATAGGGCCTCGTATATCTATTGAGTGATTGTCTCTTTCCACGATCCACCATCCGTATGGCTTATTAATTGTCTTGATTCCCAATTGACACGTTGACCGGATCCGACCCTGGGAAACTATCAGAGGTTTCCGAGCGGTGATAGTTAAAGTGGTGATTTAGATACACGCCCCACCCCCGTGTCTTCAGATACTTATTAGGTAGACCCCCCTGCCAAAGGAAGCACTGCGAAATAATAATAATATTAATTTATATATTATAATACAGGCCAGCAGTGCATCTCTGGGCATCATGGAAAATAACCCTAATAACAGGTCAAAGGTTAGGCCCGTAGCACTCGGTGACAGATGAGATGCGGATCTCCATCCAACTCGTTGTAGTGTCTGGGTGAGGCTTTAGAGCCAACCACGCCCTCACGGGAAGGACACTCGCGATGGATATCCATCTCTCCATCCCCACCATAATGAAATGTCAGTATTTAAATTTGCCTATGTGAACTGTGAAACTAGTCTAGTAATGTTATATCTGGTTACATTATCGGGTAGCCAGATCGTTATTTGATTCAGAACTTTGATTGTGACATGTACACACGCTATCCTTGGAGGTAGATGCTATGCGGGGCAACCTTAGGGAAGCCGGGCATCTGGTCACAACGGATAAACGTATCTAAAAGTTAGGTAGTAAACCATGCCATTTGCGGCCAAAGCTTGTTTCCGTTACTAACAACCAATTGGTAGGTTAGGATGTAGCAGAAGGCCTGCATAAATAAAGAGGCACCTACCAATGCAGCAACTTTGGAACTACATAAGACGGTGACCTGGGATTTCTTCGGAAATCATTTGTCCCATCTTCACGTAAACCAGCATGCAACACCTTAACAGTAGCTTCACTAGGATTTTCAGCACCTTAGCATTTTCTGTTGAACAAAAGAGTGGCCCTTTTTGCCAACTCTTTTCCTCCGCTTCAGCGTTGAAGGCATTTTCCTGTTGCGGAAGCCTGCATGAGGCACTTTCCTCTCGCAACAATACTATTTTCTATGTGTGTGTTGGGGGTATACTAGTTTATATTAAACTATCTAGTGACTTCGTTGCTGAAACTATCCCTTGTGGGGATACCTCTGCGGATCCAAGGATCTGTGTGGTACCTCCGGCGACACCATATGTTGTGTAGTTTTGTGCTCATTTACTATCAAATGCATAAAACTGTTTGTATAGTATATTAAATTTCTCATTGTTTAATTATTCTTTATTCCATATCTCTAAATTAGTATGGATAGGCATACCGGTGACACAAATAGTTGGGACGACACCGTGTGATTCAATCTCGGCAGCAATGGTCGCATGGCCCCACTGGAACACTAGAGGCCGGTTTTTGTACCTTTCGGAGAGACACGATACAGGATCCACAACCCTGAGATCTGCAGCTAACTAGCCCGCCCGTATGTCGTGCATTTGCGGCATGATGGATGGGAATGTCATGGCGGACCAGCACATACCCCCGCGAGCTACAGAATGTGACAGATAGGCATATGTGATAAATTATCAATATGCATGTTTAAAACCCATCGTATGGATGGATGCATGCATGTATGTTGCTTGTATATAATATACATGTATGTATATAATATATATGTAAATGTCTTTCTATATACTGTTCACCATCATTACTGTTTATTTGTGTTTTATATCTATGGCTACATCTATATGTACATGGATTTTGTGCCAATAAAGAGTCTGATTCTGTTCGATCAATCTAATTCTCTGAGGACGTACGTAGGCCTAGGCACCCGGCCTAGGAATCCGATCTTTGAATGTTTGTTACAAAAAACAAGAAACAAATTTATATAGAAACAGGTAGTAGGTTATATATTCTTTGCGTGGTTTTTATCGAAAAATCTAAAGGCTGTAGACCTATATATAGGCTATAAAGTGACTCAAGAATTGACAATTTATAACCACAAACATTAACCCTTCGGCTTTAACACTAAAGCCGGTGTACTATGTAATATTCACCCCCATTGAAATGGGATTCTCTTCTTTGCAGACCGAGAGAAGACTATTAAAAAAAATTTGCCACTGGAATGACTGGCTCGGTAAGAGATAACAGACTCTACAGAGCCAGTCATTCCAGTGAATGATTCTAAAGAATAATTAAACGTTCGTGGTCTGCAAGTGAACATTTTCTATGACAAAATGGACATTTTATTGAACAAATTTTAGGTTTATAAAGAGTTAATACGTGCTTGTCAATGACAATTTTAGGAATCAGTAATGGTGGTGACATCGTATTTCGTTTAGATGCGTGCATGGAAGGGCATTGGAACAATTACATAGATCTTCAACTATAAATTTGGACATGAATGACGCATGTGTCATATAGCAGGTTGAATTGTCGAAATGATGCACAATATACCTGTAATAATATATTAATAATGCTCATTCAAACGAGTAATTAAATTAACAAAAAATTCATATTTTGGTAGTTTTATTAGGAGTCAATTGATCTATCTATGCGCTACACAAATCATGAGCAGCTGTCCGCATGAGTTCAAAGGTCACGTCATGGCATAAAATGTCAATTCGCTTTTCTAAATTCGTCAATTCACTGCTGTTTTGCCAAAGTTACACGTTTTCCCCAGACTTACACGTGTTACATAGCAGGCGTAAGTTACACCAATATTTGAGCTAATTTATGTCATTGTCGTAAGTTACACCTTTTTGTGAATACAGATTTACGCCCATTTCTAGACTTATGCCTTTTTTAGACATAAGTGTAACTTACATTTCTTTGTGAATCCAGGCCCTGAGCACCTTGCAAGAAACTGTCCTAAGAATCGGGGACCAGTAGGTCAAGACTGGCGTGGACAGGCTGGTCGAGGAAGTTTGAGTTGTTTTAACTGTGGATTGCCGGATCATTTCGCTAGACATTGTTTTAGAGGTAGCAGAATGAGTCGAGGAAGTTGGCAGAGGGGTGCGCTGCGTGGGCGCGGTTCTGAGCAGTTAAATGAGCAATGGCTGAGACTGTGCCCGAGGTGTCAGCCAGAGGTTCAACTGGGCCAATAAAAACATCAAATATCTGTGAAATTACTGTAGAAGGGTGTGATGCAAAGGCTTTGATTCATACTTATGCAGGTATTTGCATTATCAGTGACTGTTTCAGATTGGTGAAGTCAGTCTTAAAGAAAATGAAATTAAATACAAACATTCTCTTAAGTGCATCATGGGAAAATAGTGAACATATCAGTTTGAAAGGATGTCTGAATTTAGATATTAAGATTGGATCAGTCATGATTAACTATCAACTATGGTCAACTATCCATTTTATGTAGCCATTCAGATTTTCAATCCTGTAATTATTGGATGGGACCTCCTACAGCATACAGGTTTGAAGATAGACAACAAAAATGGTGTACTGGAAAACAAAAATGAAAAGATTTCACTACTTTGATCTTCTTTGGCGTGCATTTCCACAAATTTGTTCAGCATTACTTAAAGATACAGAAATAATACTTGCGCAAATGGAAATCACAGTTAAGGCAAAGTTAGAAGCTGAGAAAGTATATGATTTAGTACCTGATGGTTTTACAGGAGTTTTGGAACCTGATAATGTTTACCGTCAAGATGGACGATTATTAATTGCGAGGATGGCAGCCACAGTGCAAAATTGATTGACATTAGTCTGCGTTGCTAATGTTGCTCAATCTCCGATAGAATTACATAGTGGTACTCCATTAGGTTTTTTTTCGAGCAGCTGTGGAAGAAGGTGCACAAATTGCTAGAATAGGTGTCTATCAGTTTTTGGACAATAACCAAATTCCAGTACAATCTGTAAAGCTACATGAAGATTGCCTGTGTCCAAACATAAACTTTGAAGGATCATTGCTGACACAACAAGAGAAACAGAAAGCTATGGATTTGCTCAGGAGGTATAAGTATGCATTCTCTCAAGGGTCTTCAGATTTGGGGAAAACAGGCTTAATCCAAGCATACAATAGATATGGGTGATAGGTGACCCATTAAGCAACAATGTCACTGTGTTCCTGTCCATCTGAAATAAGAAATTGACAAACACACTAAAGATATGTTACAGAGTGGTATTATAGAGGAAAGCAAAAGTCCATGGAGTCTCCTGTAGCATTAGTACGAAAGCATGATAGAAGTCTTCGATTTTGTGTGTATTATAGAAAATTAAATCTTTTAACTCACAAACACGCTTATCCTCTACCACGCGTGGATGACAGTTTGGCTGCTTTATGCGGAGCCAATGTGTTTAGCACTTTAGATTGTGCTTCTAGGCACTGGCAAGTTGAGGTAGATGAAGCTGATCGTGAAAAAACCCAGCAAAAACAAATATTTTCAGTTTAGAGTTGTGTCGTTTGGTCTTTTGAATGCTCCTGCAACGTTTCAGAGGCTGATGGATTTAGTTCTGACTGGGTTACATTGGATATCTTGTCTGGTCTACATTGATGACATCATTCTTTATACAAAGACAGTGGAAGAGCACTTTTCCCTGTTAGAGGAAGTATTATTCCGACTGAGGAGAGCGGGGCTCAAGCTTAAGCCCAGCAAGTGCCAACTATTTCAAGGGGAGGTAACATTTCTTGGTCATCAAGTGTCGAAGAATGGTACAGCACCTGACCCACAGAATATTGACACGGTGAAAAATTTTCCCATCCCAATGTCAACCAAAGAAGCAAAAAGATTTTTATCGTTGGCATCATACATTCGACAGTTTGTGCCATCATTCTCGGAAGTTGCCAAACCTTCGCATTAACTAGGAAAGAGACAGCATCATTCAATTGGACAGGTGCCTGTTATACATCTTTCTTGACCTTAAGGGAAGCTCTTGCAAAATATCCAGTGTTATCATTTCTAAACTTCAGTGAAAGCTTTATTTTAACTACAGATGTGTCGAAAACATCTGTTGGAGCCATCTTATCACAAAATCAGAATGGGGAGGAAAGAGTTATTAGATATGCTAGTGCAACATTGAAGAAATCAGAGAGAAATTGGGGTGCATATGATAAAGAGTTTTATGCTGTTGTCTGGGATGTGAGGCACTTTCGACCATATCTCTCTGGCAAGAAGTTTACTGTGTTTACAGACAACACACCTTTACTGAATATACAGTCTATCAATCAGGAAAATTACTCAACAGGTCGCCGTAAACGTTGGTCTATAGAGCTGAGTAACTATTGTTTTGAAATATTGTATAAGAAAGGTGATGAAAATACAAATGCTGATTGTTTATCGAGAATGCCCGAGGTAGATGTGGCTGAAGTGGATGCTAGAAACACTTGCGCAAGATCTTAGAGAAGATGATATAGAACCCTATGATATGATGAGTGAGCAGGACAATGACACGTTGCTGCATCTTATAAAGCAAGTGTTGGAAGATGGTAAATGTATTGCCAATCTTAAACTTAGCAAATCTTCTGGAAGAATAGAGCTATGGAAACAAAGACACAATCTTATCGTTAAAGGTAATATTCTGTACCGCAAGTATGAGGACTGTTGAGCTAATCAACAACGCCAGATTGTTATACCAAAAAATATGGTTCAAAAGTTTCTGGAACAGATCTATGGTGGGAAGTAGCTGGTCATGTCAGGATCGATAAAACCTTGTCAAAAGCATGCTTGAGATACTACTGGCCTGGTATGAAAGATAATATTGAGAAATGGTGTAAGAAATGTGATGAGTGTTTGGCTGCAAAGTCACCGCCACAACCGGTAAGGGCGGCTCTGGTTCAAGAACAAACCTGCTATCCTTTTGAATGTCTAGCAATGGATATAATTGGACCTTTGCCAGTGTCAAACAATGGGAACCGTTTTATACTAGTGGTATCAGATTACTTTGCTAAATGGCCAGAGGTGTTCACATTGAAGGATCATCGAGCAGTCACTGTAGCTAAAACCCTTGTAGATGAGATTTTCTGTAGGTTTGGTGTGGCATCATGACTTCATGCCGATCAGGGGAGACTTTGAATCAACTGGGATTCGGGAGATCAGTAAGTTGACGAATATTGAAACGACCCACACAACACCATGTCACCCAATGTCGGATGGTTTAGTAGAGCATCTAAATCGAACTTTAATTACGATGTTACAGATTGTCAACGACAACTACCAAAAAGACTGGGATGATCTTCTGCCAAAGTTCTACTAGTTTATAGGTCTACTGTTCATTCAACGACTGGAGTTACACCCCATTTCTTTATGTGTGCTAGAGAGGTACAACTGCCAGTAAACGTCATGTTTGGTGGTGTGGGGAAAAGGTTCAGATCATCTACTCAATATGCAAATAGTATGATGAGATGTTGGAAAAAGCCTATGAGTTAGTGAGGAGCAATACGAAAATGGCGCAGAAGAAACAAAAGCAATTTTATGATAAGAAAGTTAAGGGATCATTGATTCCGGTTGGTGACAGAGTGAGAGTGTATTCTCCAGCATATAAGAAAGGTCTGACGAAAAAGTTGCATACGTGTTGGTTTGGACCCTGGACTGTGTTGAAGAAAATTACTGATGTCATTTACCATTTGAAAAGAGATGAAGACCGCAAGATGATCATCATTCACTACAATTGGTGAAGGAAGTGTGCAGATTTCAGGAGTACTGAACCTGCTTGCGATCATATGGAGCAGGCGTTTGATGATGGGCCTACACATGCCAGTATCTCATAGATACACAGGCATATGAAGACAATTCTGAAGAATTACAGAACATTTAGTGTTAGTTAGTGAGAATGAGCCACATGACGTGCAAGTGGCCACTGCTACTCCAGGTGTACATGCAAGGGAAGCGGATGCTGCTGCTGAACCTCTGGCTGTGGCCACTGATGCTCCATATGTGCAGGAAAGAGGACCGGAAGCTGTTGCTGAACCTCTGGCTGACAATTGGCGGGCACACACAACCAGTGCTGGTAGAACAACAACAAGGCCAGCATGGTTTGATGCTTTTATAGTGGACTGTGTGAAGATGAATCTGTACATATCGTTATGTAGATAGTTAGATTCTGTTAACTAGTGAAATAACTGAACTTATCATTTTGTATATAAGTGTAACAATCACTATTCATATTGGTGACTTAACTGCATTTATCATTTTGTATATATGTGTAACAATCACTGATAATATTGGTGACTTCAAAGCTTTGTTTCATGTACATACAACGTTATACAATATGTACATATCTGTAGTGTTTAGTTCTAATTACTAATTTGTTTGTTACCAAGGCGGGGGCCTGTCATTAAAGGGGAGGAATGTAACACAGTTGGAATTGCCGAGACCATGATTGGTTTAATCGATTAGGGATATTTAAGAATGGCCATCAGATTTAAGCTTTAAGCACTCACTCTGCTGAGGTCATCAGTTTATGTTCACTCAAGGAAGATCATGCAAGAGGAGTGAGCAAGTGGAATGAATTAATGAGATCGGACGTGTTCGAAAGTGGAGCCTTGGCTGGTATAGAATTGGCAGTTTGGCGAGTTATATCTGGTGAGTTATATTAGGCTTCAAAACATTTAATGAGACTTTTGTTTGGTCAATTTAATTCTTTGATGGCCATCTAAGCCCATCTTGTATTAAATGGTAAAATATTGAGTTTGACCAATTTGGACTAGACGAGCCCTACTATGACAGGATTCAGAATGTCTATTCACAATTTTAATAGGTCTGTTTTTCCAGTGAGCATCTTGGACTTTCATGGAATGAAATGACATTCTTAAATCAATGGACTAATTTCAACAAAATTTGAGTTGAACGATCCTAGTGTAGTAAACTTCAACATGTCTAGCTATGAGCATATAATAATATATAATCTGGCACAGGCTTAATAGCCTATCTAACAGAAGGGGATTATGTGATATTCATAATATTGTACAATCGACGACCCGAGGCCCACACAAATGTGTTCTGTGAGTTTAAGCGCTATGTATGGATACAAATGCACGTGATTGTTGTAAAATAAAATTAACGTCACTATTATAAGTTTAAGTGCATATTAAACAAATTAAAAAAAAAGAATGAATACTATGCCTGCTGCGGTAAAAGTTAAAGCAGTCATTTAATGGTCTTTTCTGCTTCTTTTTATTATTACGGAGTCATGTAAGATGACACATATGTGAAGATTATAGGTCAATTCCTGTGTACATCGTCTATTTCGATTTTATATGAAATTGTAGTCATGAATGTATCTTAATCCGTAAGCTTGTTCCTAATCCCAATGACGCTAATCAATATATGACGTCATAAATTCCAACCTACTTTATATCTCCTAAATAATGGAAGATTTATGGTAATCACATTATGGCCGCTTGTGTTAATATCTTGACTGCTGCTGATTGTCAGTCGAATCAATCTAATTGTAGCTGTTAATGACATCCCTGTGCTCTTAGGACATACTTCCTGTGAGTATTAAGACACTATTTATAATTAGAGAATGTATTATATGTCCAGGATAACCAAATTGATTGATCGATTGATTGATTGGTTTGGTTTAATGGCCGATCACACCCATGTGTATTTGAGTCATGACTCACTCTGAGAGGTGCTTCCCTGAAGGGTTGCTATAAATAAACGTCAACACTGTAAAAAAGTCAAAAGTTAAGATGCTGCTATGGGTGTGTTGCCTGTTGCTGCCTAATGAACTGTTGTTGTCTGGTGTCAATGTTTTATATCGTGTAAAGGATGGGTGGGGGATTACTTTATTTCTCTTAGAGTTGGGCTGGGGTGGAGGTCAATCTGTAGAATAAAATCTCAAAACGGAAACCATGAAGAAAATCTTGAAATAAAAAATATTAAGAGTTGAAACTGAAAGATAAAACTATCAAATAAACGTAAATAACTTAAAATAATGGCCTGTGATTAAATAAACAAGAAACGAGGGACACTGAAATTAAAATCTAGTGTTTGTAAACGAAAAATTCAAATTTAAACTTAAATTATAACCTGTTGCTGTTAGAAATAATAATTTGAATGCATTTGGCACTATTTGGGAATTACAAATGCCTACTAGTCACGTCGTCAGTCACTAAAAATCCTTTCATGTTAAAATATGTATCCAGCACTGGACAAAGGAGATCCAAGTAGGGCGACAGTATCTACAGCAAAAGCAAAGCCACGCCAATCAGAACTCAGTGTCCAGTTTTCGTGTTTCAGATCCACACATCACCAGCGTCTCCACACGACCAGCTCCAGGGTGGGCTGATTGCAGCTCAACTGTAAGCCCACCGCAGGTACCATGCGGAGAAAACATGTAAAACGTGTTTATGTAACCAATTAGTTAGAGAAAATGGGTAACTATCATATCGGTCGCTTATGATCATGTCGATAGTCACTTACAGGACTGGCGGTATGCTCAGCGAACGAAAAGAAGACGATATCGGCCGTGTCAAGTGGCATGTACGTCGAGCGTATTTTATCATTGTTTTATGGTTGACTATGTACTGTTATGTTAGTTGATTAACTGTGTGTTGCTAGAAGCATTACTATGCTGGTTCTTCTCATGAAATATGGCATACTAAATGTATTTGTCAACGCTGTTTAATTGAGTTATCTCCCTTATTCTGTTTTGATGTGAAGGGGAGTTATCTCCCTTCCCCCGTGTGATAGTTCCGAGTTTTCACATATTAGTTTTGCCGTCTATTCCTAGATATGCCTATGGTTAAAATACGAGTTCGTTTTTCTGTTGATTAAAGCCAAACTTTAATCTTTAACATCTGTTGTTTTATCATGAACATTAGTTGGTTTACAACAATTTAATCAACAGAAATCTTCGCAAACCAGCCGTTCATCAAAGACACCATATTTTGTCCATCCAATTGGTAATTCATCCACGACACCAGATTTCGTTTATTCACGATGCCATTCGACGCAGACAGAGGCTACGATCTCATGGGAGTACTGGAAAGCAATTTTGAAGGTTACTTGGAGGAACAAGGAGATGATGTCAACAATAAATGCGCTCGCAAGCTACGTCTACTAAGAAAAAACGTTGGCAAGAAAGTGTTTCACTACATTGCACAATTTCAGATGTATGACACAGCAATGGCAGGACTAACCAAAATCTATGATCGTAGGCCAAACAAAATTGCTGCTAGATACCTGTTAGCAATGCGGAAACAAAAATCTGGTGAAGATATACAGCGTTTTATAAATGAGCTCGGTGCATTAGCTCATAACTGTCACTTCAATGCCCTGACAGCTGATCAAAACAAACAACAGAGCATGCTGGATGCGTTCATAGCGGGTTTGTCATCACCCAACATCAGACAACGACTGCTGGAGAAAAGTGAGCTGACACTAGATGCAGCTAAAGAAGCCGTGGCCATGGCTTTGGAAATGGCTGAAAAGAATAGTGCTGCTGACTTTGTTCCTGTTAGCGCTCTAAGTGCAATGACAGTATCAAAGCTCTCTGGTGGGCTAAGTTCTGAGAAATCAGTCCCTTGACGTGGTACATATGATAATTTCAATGAACAATCAGAACAAGCTGCTCAAGTTAGACCACCAAGAAAACAATTCCAGAAACAAACACAAAAAACCCAACAACATTTCTCATCATGCGGAAACTGTGGTGAAGAACCATGGCATCCTC
>JAVVLW010001655.1:0-14000 GCA_034401795.1 Chaetoderma sp. LZ-2023a | reverse complement strand
TGTTGTTCCCATGTCTCGTGCTCTTTCTATTTACTTTTGATCCATTAATGGTGAATATTGATTTGGGATAAAAAAAATGTTGATTTGCAGGCCAAGAGAAGACTATTTCTGAAAATTTCAACGCGATGTAGCTCGTTAGCTTATCAAGCCAATCATTCCTGTGGTAAATTTTTGAAAAGAATTTCTTTCTTTTGGCCTCAAAAGGGACATTACTCCAGGCCATTCTAGAAACCATTTTTGGCCTCAAAAGGGGCATTACTCCAGGCCATTCTAGAAACCATTTTTGGTTGGCTTGACTATTAAAGGTTTAACGTATCGAGCTGAGCATATCCAAATAAGAGCAATCAGAGAGGGCCTAGCCTCACCTCTTAGACTGTCAACTATAGAGTTTGATTCAGATCTGGATAGAGTTCTTTCTTTAACAGGATTAAGATTAACATTTTAAAGGTCAAGCTTTCTAGAAATGGCCATCATCAGGTTTTTAAAAAGTCCATTTCCATGCGCAGAGTAGATGATATTTGGAATTTCTCCATTGGTGTGACTGACCAGTCATTTCATTCGTAAATTTCCAAAATTAGAGTTTTCTGTCGACCTGCAAATGCATATTCATTAAGCAGGAATTTTTCTAATTTTAATTTTATTTTCTTGACAAATTTTGGCCTCTAAAGCTTTAAGGATATGAAATCCGTGTCCATGGGAACAACATGAGTTCCTTTACTAAGACACGAGTCAAATTGGACCTATTCATTCTGAGAAATTGGCACAGACAAATAACGTGACAGTCCCATTTATAATACACTCGCCCCTAAGGTGTTAGAAGTAATGAATATAAAATGTAATGATTATTTTGAGGATAAATTACATGAGAAAAAGCAACAAGCAGCAATGGCTTTCATTCAAGTTGGGTTTTTTCCCAATGTCTTCAGCAGGAAATTAATGGTTTATGTGATAGAAAATATCAATTTTCAGACCAAGAGAAGACTATTTCTGAAGATCTACCACTGGAATGACTGGCTCTGTTATCGAGCCAGTCATTCCAGTGATAAATTTTCAAAACAGTCTTCTCTTGGTCTGCAAATGGATATTTCCCAAGACCACTGCAGAAGCTGTTTTTGGGTGATATGATTGTTAAACGGTTAATGACACATGCATATACAGTACATCTCAGAAATAACGTAATATGTTTCCAAACAGCACAATTTTTAACACAACATATGTAAGAAATGTTCTGTTGAATATTTTGAGTTTAATTTGATTGGATGCCATGCTGCCTTAGGCAGCAATATCTTCCAATCAAATTAAGTCCAAAATATTGAACAGTGTCTTTTATTTTGTTTTGGAAACATTCTAGGTTACTTGAGAGCTGTACTTTATGACACAATTTTCTATTTCAGGAATGGGAGGCGGGTGTTCTCCATCAGCTCCACCTCCCTACTCTGAACATAACCAGTATCGTACTGGTACATCTACGGGTACCGGTGGTGGTGGATTCTGGTCCGGCGCGACGATGGGCGGTGTTCTTGGTTATCTGTTTGGTAATAGTGGAAGCAGGACTTATTCTGGCTATGACAATTCATATTATCAGCAACAGCCGAGACGAAGCTTCTGGAACTGGGGAGGTTCTAATTGGGGCTCAAGTCCTGGATATGGTTCTGGAGGGAGAACACATACAAGCACTTCATATTCTTCACCGTCCAGCAGTAGCTTCAGCTCCGGCACAAGGACAGCTTCAGGTTTGTGTGACTAAAAATATTATTGGCTGTTATGGGAGGGAAAAATAAGAAAAAAGATTTTCACATCAAGAGTATACTTACCTCCCTAATACTTTTGATATTGCTAAATATCGGCTTTCACTCAATAAAACACTCAGATTAAAAACAGTTAGGTGCCCCTACTGGGCAGGGAGTCAGAGGTAGTCCGGCGGATGCTCGCCCCACCACCGCGCATGCGCCGACTACTACTTCCTCTTTGCTCATTTATTGGCAAAGGGTTACATGCGGTTTTGTGTTGTCTATACTTTTCTGCGCGTTACCTTGTGTTTTACTCAAATTTGACGATTCTTGTACGTGGGAAGCATGTCGGAAAGGGAGGATTCACCTTTAGAAGGAGCGGGATCTCTTTATCAGGTGACTTCTTTGATATGCTAGCGTGTTTTGTCCCGGTTTAATGTATTTCCGGGACTCGCGCTTACCGTGATTAGCGCCTGTTTGTGTTGGTTTTTTACAACATGGTGCTTCATAAGTCTCATTTCTCTTTGTGTTTTGTCCACAGGTATCACGTAGAAGCTTTGATGGACTTCTCGGCACAAGAGGATATGTTTTCTCTCCACCACGGTTCCATTTCCTACTAATACTGTTAGGTTATCTAACCAAAAGAATATGTTCAGTGAGTTGGAGGCCTGTTATAAAGGTCTTCTCACTTTGCCCTCTTGATCCAATTCCTTTCCCTCGGTGGAGAGAATGTAGAGGCGTACTATGGTGGAGTTTTCCGGTACATCGCGTTGGATGGTTTGTCTGTACAAGTGTCAGGTATCTAATTATTGATAAACAAAAGGGGAGATAATTTCCCTTTTTGCCAATGCTAGAATTGGAAGGAGTTATCTCTGTATATCTGATTGTTGTGTACTCGATATGCCTATTCAACGGGAATGTTCCGGTTACTTATACAATTCGTTCTTGCACTTGGTGCTTGTTGCGGATCGATTAATTTGGTCACAGGAGTGATGACGTCATAATCGGCCTTGGCCTTTATTAACATTTAACGTTTTGTCCAAGGCTGGTTCTTCTTGATTTGCGATCTTGAGGATCCTGTCCCTCTCTTTTTTAGTTGGTTTTGAGTTCGCTAACCTTAACTATCTTGCTCATTGTCCCTGTCCTTTGTCCTGTTTCAGAGACCTGGTTGCCCGTCCTGCGGGAGGTTTTTGAAAAACCGTTTCGTTCCGCACTTGTGCTTCAGCTGCAGTCCCTGTGGACCGTTGCTGAAGTGCGACGTATGTAAGCAGTGGGGGGGAGACCTAATGTCTGAGTTTTTATCTTTGCAGGCAAGGGAGAAGGTGATGGAGGAAGAGAGGAAGAAGAAGAAGGAGGGTTGTAAGAAGGGTAAGAGGAAGGCCTCATCCGCGGTGGATATGGAGGCCTTCAGGTCCGAAATGTTACAAGAGATGCAGAGGACAATAAAGGATTTGGTCCCAGAGTTGCTTCGCGGCATGCTCCCTGGGCCAGCTCCTTTGTTGTCCTCGGCATCTGCTTGCGAGCGGGTGATCCCCGCCTCTGAATCCGGTCTCTTTAGGTCCGGTCCGTTTGTGGATTCAGAGGTGGCCCCTTTGTTGGGGGCAGTCCACGACCCTGGCAGCAGGCATGGCGCCGCGCCGAGGGGCCGTGGACAACGGTTGTTGCTGGGACCCGCGGTCTGCTCATCAGACCCCGGGTATCCGCGCGCCGAAGGTGTCAAAGCCTCCTATGGCACCTTCCCTGGCCAGTCCGGGTTAGCTCTCTTTGCTGACCCGGAGTCTAATCTTTCTGGCCAGGAGGAAGAGGATCTCCTGCTAGGGTCGCCTTCTGAGGACGTGGCCATGGAATACGACGTCTGTGCACCCCTCGCGGGGAATGCAGGCGACGTGTTCCGTGGTTCTACTCTCGCAGGAGTAGATTTCACGGTCCAGAAGGTGTCCCCGGGCGGTGCTGTTGACCACGGATACCGCATACCTCGGCTTGCCGATGGTATCGCTGGTGCTGGTCAGGCCCGTGGTAGAGCGGTGTTTACCCCACGCTCTGCCACGGCGCCTGCTCCTGGTCAAGCCGCGGAGTTTAGCATGCCTGCTCTCTCGGGCCCGCATGCTTTTCCAGGCTTGCCAGGGGTATCAGCTTACCCGCCGTCGACGTCAACTGCGAGTGCTCTGGAGGAAGACGAAGGCCCTCGTCTAGTAGAGCGCTCGCAGTTAGCCACGGAGGAGGATTGGTCGGACGCTTGCCAGTGGCTGGTAAGTGTTCGGCCCGATCTACCCGTGGAGCTGCCGGCTAGCCAGCGTGACCATAGGCCGTGGTTAGCTGGTAGGCCGGCGGCTACCGCTATGCCATCTCTGCCGCTGGCTGAACATGTCGTGGACATGTTCGAAGCGGCGGAGGCGTCCATTAAGGTTAATGGACGTCTCGCGAAGGCCCCTCGCGAGGTGGCGAAGCGGTGCCGCATCGTGCCCCTGGATTACCAGCGGTACGGTGTGGTGCCGAAGCCAAGCGTTGATGATCGCGCGGCTTTAGGCGAAGATGCGCGGCCGGGCTCCCGTTCTGACACGGGAGTCTTGTGCTCGAACGCGTTGCGTTCGGCGAATGCCGCGCTGCGTGATGCGGAGGAGAGTGGGAGAGCGTCGATTGCCGCTCTGTCCCACGTCTCCCAGCTGCTACAGGGGGTGGTAGCGGCCTCCGCATCACGCCAACCAAGCCCGGTAACAGTTCAGAGAGCCATTCAGGATGGTATCAACCTGGCTTTGGACTGTTTGACGCGGGCGGTGACCAGAAGTGCCCGTCCCAGGACCTGTATAATAGGCTGCTGCGGACGCCTATGACAGGTCCTGGTCTCTTTGGAGGTGAGGGATGCAGGCACCTCCAGGAGACGGTCACTCTGGTTAACAACCAGAGGGCGCTGCGTGAGCAATTTGAGGTGCTCCGGCGGGAGCGTGTTCGCGCGGCACCCCCTGCGTTTCGTCCTCTGCAGGCTCGAGGTGGTGCTGGCCAGGTCAGAGGCCAGCCACCGTCGCAACGTAGGCCTAGGCCACGGGCGATTCGGCCAGCAGTGAGGGGGGCGCAGGCTCCTCAGCCGCACCCAGCCAGACAGCCGCCCGCGCACCGTGGTGCGCGCGGCGCTGGGCGGGGCGCGCGGGGATCTGGTCGCGGTAATCGGGCCTGATGGCCCGGTTACCGCGGTGGGAACCACTCCGGTGTTTCACGCCGAGAGAACAGTGCCACTCTGGCACTCCTTATGTCCACCTCTATCCCTAGGTGGACCGGTGGGCGGCCGTTTGGCCGGCCACTTGCCAGAGTGGAAACGGTTGACTCAGGACCGTTTAGTCTTGCGATGGCTTTCAGTCGGGTATCGTCCCGACTGGCTGACAGGCCCGCCATCGCGACTGTCTCTCGCGCCGATCTGGACTCCTATTCCACGGGATCCGGATCAGAGGTTGTGTATAGAGGAGGAAATAAATTCCCTCATACAAAAAGGAGCCATTCAGCCGGCACTAAGGTGCCCGGGCTTTTATTCAACCCTGTTCTTAGTACCAAAAAACACCGGAGGGTGGAGGCCGATTCTCAACCTCAAGCCATTGAACAAGTTCATAGAGACGCCCAGTTTCAAGATGGAGACTGTGCGCTCGGTGTTGGCGGGGTTAGAGCGAGGAATGTGGACAGCGTCAATAGATTTGAAGGATGCTTATTTCCACATTCCCATAGAGAGGAGTTTCCGTCGCTTCCTGAGATTTGCATTTCAGGGCCGGCGGTGGGAATTCAGGGTGTTACCCTTCGGGATTTCCACGGCTCCTCGGGTCTTCACCCGTGTGGTTCTCGCGATCACTGCATACCTCCGCAGGAGAAGCATAGCAGTCCACACGTACATAGACGACTGGCTGTTGAAAGCACACACCCGGGATTCATTGTCAGCCAATCTGGAGATTGTTTTGAAAACTCTCTCGGACTTGGGCTGGATGATCAATTTCCCGAAATCAGAGCTAACTCCATCCCAGAAGTTTGTTTACCTGGGCATGTTCTTCGATCTGGAGACGGGGTATGTGTACCCCACTCAGGAGAGGGTTCAAATACTCATCTCGGTAATACAGTCGGTGTGCGACAGTCGTCATGTCCTGGCACGGGTTTACTTGAGAATGCTGGGCTTGATGGTTTCTTTGGAACCAGTCATTCCGCAGGCCGCCTTGCGCAGGCGCCCGATCCAGTTGTTTCTCATGACACAGTGGACCCAGAGTTCAGGTTCGCTGGACTCGAACGTGTCAGTATTGGCGCCTCTGATTCACCACCTGCAATGGTGGTTGAATACAGAGAATCTCTTGCCGGGGGTTTTGCTAACCCCTCCCCACCCTCAGGTGACTGTGTATACAGATGCATCGATGGAGGGGTGGGGAGCTTGTCTGGAAGAGTCCACAGTATCAGGGCTTTGGGATCTGGATCAGTCCAAGGAACATATCAATCTACTAGAGCTAAGAGCAGTAGTCCTGGGCCTGGAACATTTCTTACAGAAAGTTCAGGGCAAGATTGTTCTAATTCGTTCAGACAACTCAACAGTAGTGACTTACATAAACCGCCAGGGCGGAACGAAGTCGCCCAGTCTCTGTATGATGACATGGAAACTGCTTTGTTGGTGCCTGGATCATGGGATCACCTTGAAAGCAGTTCATATTCCGGGGAGGTTAAATCTGCTAGCAGACTCATTGAGCCGAAGGATGAGTGTTTTACCCACGGAATGGCAACTAAATCAATGTGTGGCGGATCGTCTGTTCGACCATTGGGGGAAACCCAACATAGATTTGTTCGCGATGAAGAAGAATGCGAAGATGACGACGTACGTCTCTCCGATTCCAGACCCAAGCGCTTTCGCAACAGATGCGTTAGCTATCAGCTGGGAGGGAATGTATGCATACGCATTCCCCCCAGCAATCCTGATTCCGAAGGTGCTTCAGAAAATCAGGCAGCAGGAGTGCCAAGTGCTTCTGATCGCCCCGGATTGGCCAAGCCGATCGTGGTATACGGATCTGCTGGACCTTCTGGTCTGCAATCCGGTTCCGCTGCCTCTGATGGACAACCTTATCTTCCAGGGCAAGGCCCTTCACGACAATCCGTCAATGTTCCGATTGACTGCGTGGATGTTGTCAAGGAATCTAGAATTAAGGAGGGCTTTTCTGAGCAAGCGGCCATGTTTATGGCCAAAGCCAGGAGGGGGTCAACCTCCAGAGCATATAATTATAAAATCAACAGATTTGCAGAATGGTGCTCAAAAAGATGTATTGATCCAATGGAATCATCTATTCAGGTAGTGGCTGATTTCCTCTGTCACCTATATGATGCCTATAGCCTCAAGCCTAACTCTATTGCTGGTTATAAGTCAGCTTTAATGACTGTTATTCCTTGCTTGGCTGATAGGGGGAGTGATGAAGTAAGTACATTAAATGTATTAATTAAAGGCATGGGCAATCTAAGACCAAGGAATCCTCCACTGATTCCGTCTTGGAGTTTATCACTGGTGCTCCAGGTACTAGGTGATAAGCCTTTTGAACCACTTAGTTCCATTTCTATGAAAATGTTAACTCTTAAAACTGTATTTTTAATTGCTGCGGCCTCGGCAAGGCGTAGGAGTGAAATTCACGCCTTATCAGCCGAGGTTGACCGGTTTGTGGTTACAGGGGAAGGCCTTAAGCTTCTACCTAGGATTAATTTCTTGTCTAAAAATCAGTCATTGAAATATCCAGGTCAGCCTATTTTTTTGCCATCTTTAACTAGATATGATCCTAATTCTAAAGTATGGTGCCCCGTACGGGCGCTGCTCCGGTACAAACAGCGTACTTCGGAGTGGCGTACCGACCAGTCAGCGTTATGGTTGTCATATATTGAACCCCATGGTAGGGCGTCTAAGGACACCATTTCTAGGTGGATTGTGGAATGTATTCAATTTTGTCACAAATCCGCCACCGGGCGACAGGTTGACGTGGCCAAGGCTCACAGTGTCCGCGGTGTCGTGGCATCCACTGCCCTGTTTAGTGGGGTCCCTGTGGATGATATTATGTCAGTGGCTCAGTGGCACTGTGAGTCAGGTTTTACAGACCATTACCTCCGTGACACCTCTAACCCTCTCGCCTTGTCGATTTTGAAACAATAACCGCTTTATGTTTGTGAAGAGTGCTTCCACATTGCTTATATACTTCGCCATTCAGCGACGGTGACAACCACTTGTCGGGACTGTATCATCCGTCTCTACTGGATTCATGATGACAGCTTCCTAATACAACAAGGTCAGTCTTGTTCATGTGTTGTTCATTGTTTGTATTGTCACGTTACCCAGTGTTATTAATATGGTGATGGTTTATGTGGGTTGTGGTTCTTTAGAGAGAGTATACGAAAATGGAGCCTTTTCGTCTCTGTCCTATAGTACTTGGCACTAGTACGAAGAGAGCGTGTAGGACATTGAGGTCATTTAATCTTCCTCCCAAGGGGGGGGGGGGGGAGCGCATATGACAAATCGGTCATCTCTCAAACATCGGTTGTGTTATCCGATGGTTTATCAAATCCTGACTGTGTTTTCACACAGTTTCAGACGTCATAAGTGCCTTAAACGCTTAAAAGCGTATAGGGAAGAGCTGGTCTTTTGACCTCGCCTCCCTCCCGCCAGATTCACTTTCGAATTCTGGCAATATCAAAAGTATTAGGGAGGTAAGTATACTCTTGATGTGAAATAAACGAAATCTAGGATTTCTTTTTTCACGAGAGAGTTGATACTTACCTCCCTAGATACTGACCCGGCCTCTCCGCCCCACAGAGGCTCGGTCTTCAGGCTCTTGGTAGTTGCATGTGTTAGCCAATAAATGAGCCAGAGGAAGTAGTAGTCGGCGCATGCGCGGTGGTGGGGCGAGCATCCGCCGGACTACCTCTGACTCCCTGCCCAGTAGGGGCACCTAACTGTTTTTAATCTGAGTGTTTTATTGAGTGAAAGCCGATATTTAGCAATATCAAAAGTATTAGGGAGGTAAGTATCAACTCTCTCGTGAAAAAAGAAATCCTAGATTTCGTTTATTTTACAGATATGACTGGCTCTTGATAGCGACACCAGTCATGTGACCATTTTGAAACTAATTTGACTGATAATGCATACCTGCTTAGGATACATTTTGCGTGCATGCGTGTAGATATTTGATTTTCAATCGATCACTTGTCATCTCCTTGGAATATCTTAATGAAACTACATGGGTAGGTTGGCCATGGTGTTAGGAAGAAGGGTTTTGCTCTTGTAGGGCCTTAGTGGTGGACGGCTTGATTGAGTGGTTCGAATGACATAAAATGTCCAATCTGAGAATTAGCTAGAATGTTAACGTTCTTGATGTGCACAGGCCTCTAGTTTTAAGTCAGACCGCACATTCCATCCATATATATGCGTGTTCAGTTCATCCTTGTATCCATCTACAGTATATCTTGCCAGCCATGCATTTGCGTATGTGTGAAAAATTTGTTTTTCTTCACTCGCTAACTTAATGGACCTTTACAATTTTAGCTATGCCCCGCCCATCTCAATCTAAGCTCCACCCACATCACGTGTGTGTTGGGATCAAACTCCATAACTATCAATTTCCAGAAAACTATACATGTAAGCTGTTGAATATTTTGAAACTAATTTGAGGTTAGTCAGGTTAGTTTCAAAATAATCGACAGAATGTTTATTAAATAGTAAAGACATATACAATTCGCACAACATGTCGGACAATTAAGCGTTAAAGATTGACTATACTGAATTCTTATTGACGTAATTATTATTATCATATAAACAAGCCTTCTAGCCCATGCCATATTCAACGCAGTATTTTCATTGGCTGTTGGGTGCGCATTTAAATCGACCAATTAAAACATCGATTGATGTGAGCGTGACGCGTCGTGATTACTACGCGGTACGGTTTTACTACTATTTGTTTACTACGATTTTTCATTCATGAAACGTCATCACAAAATGTCATCGTTTGACAGTTTATCAGTCGGCAGCGAAGTAGGGTTGCACGATTATTCACTTTTCATAATCGCGATCATTTAAGAAAAATAATCGCGATCATACGATTAATCATGAACTATATTAACTACGTCAAGGCTGCTTAGAGGACGGTATTATGCTACTGCAGATTGTAAGATTATGGGTTAGGCACATGGGTATACATACATGGACAGAATACGCCAGTTGTTGATTGCAAACAAAGGAAAGTATCAAGATTTTTCTAGACGGAGAACGGAAGGTGACGTATTTCGTTTAATTGTAGCCTATGCTCTAATAGAAGTCCACCCCCTAACTTTGACATATGAGCTCCAATGATTTCTTAGCAGTTTCAAAACGGCGAAACTGTATTAGACGCCCACACGCGTGTATAATAATAACAATCGTGTCACAGGGTGTGTCGACTTAAGACAGAGCTCTGCCATGATACATTTCCGGCCCCTCTAGAAGTCAATACAGGCCTCGGATTTGTAAATCTCGACCACCTATTAGATTAATACTAATAGTAGGCCACGTATGTTCAAGATATAATAAAGTTTATTCCACACATTTGTAGTTAAAATGCACTTAAAACAGTCTTGGCGTGATTAAATAGCTTCCTTATAAATATATTGTACGGCCAAATTTTTGTACCAAACAAGTACGGGAGAAAATGTGCATCAATTTTGTAACACCGATCAACATTAAATGATCCAAATTGAATTATTACGAACGACAACATAGCTGGCTTCTTAAGTTGGCGAGCCAGTGGATCTTTTGCGATGGGAGGCGGCGTGTTCTCGCGAGATATTATACGCTAACAGGAGTTTATCAAACGGGTATCCGTTATTCAGATCAGTATAATACGCAGTTCCTATCGCGCAATGATAATATATAGAAATTCCCGAGTTCCGAGTCCCCAATTCCAGAATATTTATATCCGAGTACTCGCTCTAAAATAAACCTCAATTGGAGGCGAATCACGTGATTTGTATTTTATTCGTGGCGCCATTTTATATCAAATTGTGGATTAATTTTGATGTAATAAACGGCCTTTATTAAAGGATACGCAATATTTAGGCGCTCAAATCAAATAATTTCACTTCCCCGGGGATGTTTTGAGGTATACATTAAACATAGCGTAGGTGGTGAGAATTTTTACGTGAGAAAATGCGTTGAATTTCTGTGGTATCAGTTCTTTTTTTGGGAAAACCGTTAGCGCATAACTATTCAGAGAATGGGGAATGCGGGATAAGCGTGTGTGATTACAACAACAATGACAAATAGCGACCAAGTGAACAATCTTTATCCATCTAAAACTAATCCTGAGTCAATACAAACAAATCACTTATTTATTTATTTAGTTTATTTAATCATTCACACATTCGGCTGATAGCCGGATGTTTGTTTCCATGCTTGGTAACGCGAGCAGAGTTTCACAAGCGTAAAAGTGTCTTGACAAAAATTTCAACATGTCGATTATACGATTATTTCATTTTATAATCGTCCACGATGATTTTGAATTATATAATCGCGAGTAATCGAATAATCGAAAAATCGTGCAACCCTACAGCGAAGTAACGATTGATGGCCTTGCCTCTGCGATAGCCTTAGAAGAAAAGTGTAGTTAACGGCTGACATCGCTAGATTTTGTGTTTGTCACTATATTTTGCTGCGCATTCAGTATCTGTTATCAAGTAATGGTGCGTCACAGCGACGGTATCGATTTCTCAAAAATCAACAATGAGAAATCAGACAAAAGTCACATCAGCAACTATTGGCAAATATTTCAAAATTACAGTTTATATGATAAATAAAATCTCAAACTCGGTCACTTTTCATGTCACTATTATGTACCTCATTGAAATTATCAATTTTCAACTCAGTCCATAATAGTGATATGAAAAGTGAGCTCGTTCTAGATTCTCTTGATGTCACGTCGCTTAGTTAATTGATGGATAAACTGGAAAGGTGAATTAATTTGCAATATGTCAGTGAAATTAACCATGAGTCATTGAAAAAGCCTGTTATATTTTCTCACCCATTCATGTCTGCGTACTGTTATCGAAGGTTGATCAAAATCTAAGACATACATATATACATAGTATCTATCTTTATGCTTCAAATTATTGCTAGCCCACCGGCACTGTCAATCCAGAAATAGTGCTAGCCACGCCAGATCTTTACTGAGTCAAGACAGGCTTAACCCTTGAATATCAAATCTATTTAAGAAAACGTTGATTTTCTGACCAACTGAAGTTTATTTTTTTAAGTATATCATTGGAATGACGGGCTTGATTAGCAAGCCAACCATTTTAGTTGTAAATTTAAAAGAAGACTGAAGACCACTGTCAAAGCCGTTTTGGCCAGCTTTAGAATTAACATAAGTGATATTATATTCTAACATTTGTATTGCAGGTTTTGGTGGAACTAAAAGACGATGAGCTGTAATCCTTAAGCAGACATCTGGAACTTGATAATAAGAAAATCTGTCTCCCACAGGAAAACGATATGTTTGAAATATTCCTGTTATATGCCTGGCTCTTTATTGAGCTGTTCATTGAGTCGGTCATATCAGTGAAGCACTTTGAAAAAATATATTTAGTATTCCTAATAGAGAGATCTATATCTAGATATGCCCCGCCCTTTTCTAGCTAAGCTCCACCAACTTATTTACGTCTGTTGGAATCGGTTTATATAGTTTGAATCCTGAATTTCCAGAATCCCAATTTCAAGGTAAGTATACAGGTAATCTGTTGAATATTTTGAGACTAATTTGACAGGGCGCTGTTGCCCAGTAAAATTAGTTTCAAAATACTCAACAGAATATTTATTAATTAGTAAATCCATCAATGATCTACAATTTGTACACTTCACAGACGTTTCAATATTCATGATGAAACTAGATATATTGTGATATCAGCCTACACGTGATGTAATTGAGTATGATGTCATATACTTGAGTGACACATCGGATCCCTCCATTGTTAATAGACATTCCTGTCTTAAGTGACCACTTATGCAGCATCAAGAAGTGGTCACTAAAGACGTTAAGACGAGAATAGAAATTTTTGACACTTAAACTGACAAGAAAACCACTTTTTGCAGTGGTCTTAAGAAATGTCAATTTGCAGAACAAGAAAAAAATTCTATAATCGAACCAGTAATTCTAATGGTAAATTTTCTAAAATATTCTTCTCTTGGCCTGTAAATGCAGATTTCATACGAGAAAATTTAAATTTTCTTGACCATTTAAATTTTCTTGACCAAATTGAAGGATTAAATGTTTAAGTATACTTTAGATCAAAAGGCAGCACCAACATACAGTCAACCTGATATGAAACATGAATATAGGTTCTTTTGGCACCCGGTTGAAATGTGTTGCTAGCTCAATTGGAAGCTACCTAAAGGGTAGTATCATTTTTTTTGTCGCAGAAAAATGTTCAAGCGTTGAATCTTTGTAACCAGTTCTGTCCTCAAATGTCAGAAACTCGCCTTCAAGATGACTAAGTACCTTGAGAATAATTGAACTGAATGTATGCAGAAAACCAAAAATAGCTTTCACTCAGATTGAGTTTCAAAATAATCGGCATGTTTTTAAATAGCGTTCACCAATGAATTTTCCATATCTCATTTTCAAGGCAACCATACAGGAAAACCGTTGAATGTTTTGAAATTAATTTGACTAAAAGCCGTTGCTGCCTTAGGCAGCAACGGCTTCTAGTGAAATTAATTTCAAAATATTCAACAGAATAAGTTTTAATCTTTTTAATCTCATTTTAATGCACTGTACTGTTAGCATTGTACATGCATCATTTTAATGCACTGTACTGTTAGCATTCTACATGCATCATTTTAATGCACTGTACTGTTAGCATTCTACATGCATCATTTTAATGCACTGTACTGTTAGCATTGTACATGCATCATTTTAATGCACTGTACTGTTAGCATTGTACATGCATCATTTTAATGCACTGTACTGTTAGCATTGTACATGCATCATTCTAATGCACTGTACTGTTAGCATTCTACATGCATCATTCTAATGCACTGTACTGTTAGCATTCTACATGCATCATTTTAATGCACTGTACTGTTAGCATTGTACATGCATCATTTTAATGCACTGTACTGTACCATATGCTTTTGTTAATGTATATATTAAGTATTTGTTTGATCATCAGTGTTATTGTGGTAATTTTTTGTTAATGGTTTAACGTAAATAAGATGTTATTATGTGAATGTTATCATTGTCGTCGTCATGATTGCAGTTT
>JAVVLW010001654.1:0-12000 GCA_034401795.1 Chaetoderma sp. LZ-2023a | reverse complement strand
CATTCTGACTGAAGACCCAGTGGGAAACAGCCATGACATCGTGATCTGTTTCATTTAGCTATCGTATCTATGTCACCTATTAAACGATATCTTTACTGGAAACAGTGACAAACTATTAAATCAAATATTTTTGCTCGACAAAAAGGCCAAAATCGGCCTCAACCATTGTAATGATGACGATCTTGGTGACCATATGTACAAATGTTAGGGCACTAGCCTGATAAGTCAGGTTCTACCAGTACACGCGGCTAATAATATGGGATATATAGAAATATTTCCACATTACTATAATAAATATTTGGTGGTAGAATTATTACAATATTTCGCACAACACGAGAACATAGTAAGTTCTACATGGTCTTATGTTCAAAAACCGGCTACGAGGCATGTAGAGATATTCTGGTACCAAATATAGTACATTATTGGAATTTGACAATGGTGTGCCACTACTAAATTGCATATGACGAAATTACTGTATAGTAAACATTTTTTAAAACTTTGATACTTTCTTAGTATTTATTTTATTGACGCACTGGCAACACGTGGCTTCAATTTCCACATGCTAACCAGCCAACAGTCATGCATCCATTAGTTTAATTTGTTGATCACCATCTCCCTGTCGAGGATCGAACCGTCATACTGCAACTCTGCATGGCATCAGCAACCAGATATCTTTCCACTGGACCACCGCGCCAAGACAAAAAGTATAGGTTTAGCTGACCAGCTTTCACATGTCTGATATACTGACACTCTGACGATTCATATGGGACTATCTGTGGATGCATCTGCCACGATTCAATCCAGGCTTTTAAAGCCTATTGTACTCTGACTCCATCACGGCTCTGGCAGCATGTGTTTAATTTATTGACGCACTGGCAACGCGCGGCTTCAATTTCCACATGTTAACCAGCTGACAGTCATGCACACATTACTTTCATTTGTTGATCACCATCTCCCCGGTCGAGGATCGAACCGTCATTCTGTAACAGCAACCAGACATCTTTGCACTGTACAACCGAGCCAAGAAAGAAAATCGTTGATCTGACAGAATAATTTGCGCCAATTTTCGGTAGGGAATTGTGCACTATGAAATTATGTTCGTGTAGAATTGTTTTAAATTCGGAATACAACTAGCACATTTCCTATAAGTATTTGTGGGTGAAATGGGGCGGGGGGGGGGGGTGAACGTATTGCAATGAAAACCATGAATTATCCTAATTTTGAGCTTATTTACGTTACGAAATTTTTAAATCTCACTACGTCGTAAGCTTATGCCTATACCTATCTAAACCAGGCTTGGGTACAAGTGCAAATGCATTTGCATTTGAATGCATTTACACTTGCATTTGCATTTAAATGCAATTATGAAATTTCTGACGCATTTGCATTTGCACTTGCATTTGAATCTCGTGTATTTTCATTTGCATAAAAAAGGGTTGCATTTGCATTTTGACTTTCAAATGCATTTGCGGTTTTTTCAAAGGCACTACTTTTTTCATTTTGTATTCTTTCAAAATAGGATGGCGCCTAGCTGCTGCTGCTGTAAATAGCAGCCACAGCACCCAGTCAAATTAATTTCAAAATATTCAACCAAATTATATGTTAAATCATAAAAATGGCTTTTCTGTTGCTAGAAATTAGAAATTTAATTCTCTGTGATTTATTAACACATTTTACTCTGAATTTCTTAACATGCAGCTCTCAGCCATAAATATACATATATATGTGTGCAAAATCATGTACATTTTGAAATTGGTCTAGCTTAGGCCAGTTGAGATCTTGGCAAACCAACACAAAAGCTGATCTTTCCGGTTTGGGTATAATAGGGTTAGTAAAACAATTGGACTAAACGTTGTTGCTGCGTTAATCAATATGTTTATTTTCGGGAAAATTAATAATATTCATACAGTCATCTGTTTTAAAGAACCGCAATCATGTGGCCCCAAGATACAGGTGGTCACTAGAGCACTTTTGACTGTACAATCTGTTTTATAAGTACTTGCGATATATCTTTTTGTCAAGATCCTTTCACACCAATTAGCGTGAGCTCGGTAATATATCTCTGGATGCTCAATCTATGAATAGGGTATTGTGTTGTTAACTCAATTCATTCAGAAATCTCTTAATCCTTTATTTGTCAAGGTTGGCCTTTTGAATGTCCATTTGCATTACAAGAGAAGACAATTTTTGAAAATTTATGACTGATATGACTGGCTTGGTAATCGAGTCAGTCATTTCAGTGGTAAATCTTCAAAGATTATCTTTTTGGAATGCAAATAGATATTTACCAAGATCAATAAAAAATAGATGCTGATAATTCTGCATCACATGGGTTAACCGATTGTGATTAGAAGCGCGTGCCATTCAGTCTAACTATGCACACATACTCAGTCATGTGTTATCTCAGCCATAAGAATTAGCATTTAAACATTTGAATCAGGAATGCGAGAATCTTAATTCAGTTATTGAACAAGCTGATGAATATTTTGAAACAACTACACCTGTATTTTGAATGTAATTTGACTGGAACCTGTTGCTGTCATAGGCACAGCAGCAGATATCAATCAAATTACTTTCCAGATATTCATCATTATATTTGATAATTATTTTGAAAGTAATTTGACTGGCACATGCTGTTTCCATGGACACAATGGCGATCAGTGAAATTACTTTCAAAATAATCAAAACAAATCTGAAAATTAAATTCTCTAATGGTTACCCCTTAAAGATGAAATAAGTATTATTTCTTTCATAGAAAAGTTCTATTTGCAGACAAGGAGACGCTTTTTGAAAATTTTACACCGTAATGATTAGTTCGATAAGCGAGCTAGTTATTTCAGTGGTAAAATTTCAAAAATATTATTTGCTTGGTCTGAAAATTGACATTCTTTAAGATCAATACAGAAGCCGTGTTTGGTCAGTTTGGCCATTCCTGGGTTAATAATAATATGGTATTCTATTAGTCATATTCTATAGTACATGTAAAGTTGTTCACCATGCTTTAATAATCTGTAAATCTACAAGAAATGGATTGCTTTAATTTCCTACACTGATTATGAAATAAACGACAGTCAAATCATTTCTCATACATTAGAACCCACTACATGATTATGTTGCAAAATGTTTTCCCAAAGATACTCACTCCCAGCAGATGCATAAGTGACAGACACATACTACAGTGTTCCAGAATTTCAGTACCAGAGGTGTGTCCACATATTCAAATGCATTTGTAAATGCATTTGCATTTGCACTTGCATTTGAATAAGCTCCAAACATTTGCATTTGCATTTAAATGCAATCGAGCTAGGCTGCACTTGCATTTGCATTTGAATCATTTGCAAACATTTGCATTTGCATTTAAATGCAATACCCTGCACTTGTACCCAAGCCTGATCTAAACATATGGGTGATATTCTGGGCGAACCCATTATGAGCGATATGTCAGGATATATCGACACCTATCTGAATATGGTGAATGTGAACCAACCATATTACAATGGGGCCATATGGCGAATATGTAACCACATATTACCAAATTACTTGATGGTAGAATCGAGCAAAAGCAGTAGTACACATTCAGTTATATACAGCTATATGTAAAAAAATGATTACAAACCGAGAAACTGAATATAGTAAATTGTTGGCATTTGACAACTGTCCATGGCTACTAATTTGAATATTACGAAATTACTACGTGGTAGAAATCTCAAGATTCTTTAGTGTATTCATATCTCTATATCAACCATATGGTGAAATTATGTAGCCACACATATTGCAGACGGTAGGGTATTGAAAACCACAGATCTGCCAACATTGGAACAGATTTATGCGATGAAATCGCATACTACGAAAATACTTCACGTTCGAATTCTTTTAAATTCCCAATGTAACTAGCATATTCAAATTCCTATACGTCTATGTGAGTGAAGTGTCTGGAACCGACCATATTACGGAAAGTAGGGCACTGAAAACTACGAATACACCACCATTTAAGCTAAATTTTGCGTATTAAAATTACTTCATCTAGAATTTGTTAGATTCGGAATATAACTAGTATATTAAAGCTCAAGTCTATGTGGGGTAAATTATGGGGCTGAACATACTACAGACAATAGCGCACCGAAAACTGTGGTGGTTTATTAACACAATGGACCTTTCCAGTTTAGCTATGCCCCTCCCCCCATCTCTAGCTAAACTCCACCCATACCACTCTCGAGTTGGGATCGATGGATTTCTGAACTTCTAGACGATAAATTTCAAGAAAATTAAACAGGTAAGCCATGGAATACTTTGACACTAAATTCACTGGGTCCTGTTGCTGCCTATGGCAGCAACAGCGACCAGTCAAATTACTTTCAAAATATTCAACAGAATTTTTATTAAATAAGAAAAACATACAATTCGTAGAATGTGTCAGATTATTAAGCATTTAAGATGGACTGAATCGAGTCAGTCATGACGTTATCCTACGCGTCACTTAATTAATTACGACGTGATATGACATAATATGATGGATAGACAACCTGAAAAGGCCCATTAGCAAGTGGTATTAATTACCCTCTCTCCGTCAGAGGATGAGTGTATTGTATTCGGGTCTACGTGCGTTCGGGGTGGCAAGGGTCTACAATCTAGAACTGGACTTATTAAAATATGTGACATATAAATACGGGTGCTCTCTTAATGCAAGTGGTCCATATTGTGTGGATCCCACATTAACAAGTGGTAATAGCCCTGTAATGCTCAATTTGCTCATGCCCATTTCAATAGAGGGATCCATTTCTAGGTATGCCACGCCTATTTCTAGCTAAGCTCCACCCCTTTTTTGCGTGTTTGAATCGATGTATATATATATATATATATACACTGAATAATGAATTCCCAGCCTTCCAATTTCAAGGTAACTATACAGGTAAGCTGATGACCATTTTGAAACTAATTTGACTGAGTGCAACGAAAACCGTGAATCGGCCTAAATTTGAGCCGAAATTATTTCATGGTAGATAGTTTTAAATCGCACAAACTACCTACGATGAGATTACTTGATGGTAGAATTGTGCAAAAGCACTAGCTCATATTGAGTTATATACATCCATATATAAAAAAATGATTACAAATCGAGAACAGAATGATACCGAATATAGTAAATTGTTGGGATTTGACAAGTGTCTATGGCTACTAAATTGAATATTACGAAATTACCACGTGGTAGAAAACTGAAGATTCATTAGCGTGTTCATATCGCTATCTAACCATATCGGTGAAATTATGTGGCCAAACCTATTGCAGACAGGTAATAGTAGGGCATTGAAAACCCGCAGATCTGCCAAAATTGGAACGAATTTATGCGATGAAATCGCATACTACGAAATTACTTCACGGTCGAATTTTTTTCAATTCCCAATATAACTATCGTAATCAAATCCCTCTACGTCTATGTGAGCGAAGTTCGGGAGCCGACCATATTATATACAGACAGTAGGGCACCGAAAAGCACGAAAAACCCAACATTTAAGCCAATTTTTGCCTAATAAAATTATTTCATCTAGAATTTGTTAGATTCGGAATATACCTAGTATATTAAGGCTCAAGTCTATGTAGTTGAAATTATGGGGCTAAACATACTACAGACAATAGGGCACTGAAAACTGTGAATCACCGGAGATTTAGCACATTTTCGGTATGAAATTGTGCACTACGAAATTACTTCATGGTCAAGATTTTGTTAACCTCAATCCATTACTTCACTAGCGAATTGATATACCTATCTAACTATATGGTTGAAATTCTGTGGCCGAATTTGTTGTAGACGTTCTTAACTTAGCACATGCATAGGCCTACACTTTCGGTTGATTTCTGTATTCAACAATCTGCTACAATATTATTGACAGCCGTTTTGACTGGAAATTTGGAACATTGGTAGTCTATCAATACTGCTACATAACTGCATTGCCCCTACATGGATTTATTCCCATGGATGGATTAAAGACAAAAGGATACTACTGATAATCACACATCCATTATTCATTCGTATCCCGCGAGTTCTCTTTCGATACGAGATCAAGAAATGTATCTCGTATGTAGGGGCCCATTGAGTAGCCATTGACGTAGTGATTTCATGATCCACCATGTTGCTTTTACAGTCCGCTACAGAGATAGACTGGGTCATGGTCTGTCTGGTATCCGAAGTTGAGTCTCTGTAACAGTCTAGTCATTGTGATAACGTAAGAAGATGACCGGTCATTGCGTGTCCGCTCCACGGGCACGCTTCTATTTATTGCTGTCTAGAATTGCCCATAGGCGCAACCATTTTGCACAGGGGATTGTGGGCCTGTGTCTCGTGAGATCTCCATCGATACGAGATCTAATAATTCTCTGCGCGAAGACACGGCTCGATTTTTAGATTGCTGAATATCTCATAATTATTATCTTCATGCGCGTGATTCATGGCGAGTTCTCTTATTTGTTCTGGTCCGACTGTAATAGAGTTTGCGTGGCGATGACCGCTTAATTATTTTAATAAACAGCCAACGGAACTCAAAATAACTACTCTAAATAAGCTTCTTTTGCTGGAGGACTGCGTACAAAACATGTTTATCATTCCTTCTGCAGATGAAAGTACTCAAGCACACGCCCACTCGCAGCGTCTCTTATATGTCCACTTTAGCACTCTATCAAACTGACCACAAATAGCTTCTTGCGGTGATCGTGAGAAATGTCCATTTGCATTGGCTACTCGCCGGAGAACTTGTTTTGACAGTTTACCACTGGAATGACTGGTTGGATAACCGATCCTATAATTCCAGTAGTAAATTGCAAAAGAAAAACCACAATGGTCTCTTGGACGGCAATTAGACATAGGACATTTTCTATGATAATGGATTTTTCTGATCTGTTTCTGCAGTATATGACGTCATAATTATTTAGGTCAGATGTAGCTGGACGTCACAATCAAAATGTGTAATGAATGACGTATCTAGCTCCACCAGGAACATTGAATAGCCAGTCAAGTATGCGATTTACACGTCTTTACTATTTAATCAACATGCTGTTGACTATCTTGAAACTAATTTGACTAGACGCTGTTCGAATTGTATGTCTTTGCTATTTATTCAACAGTAATTTTCTATGATAATGGCTGGATTCTAGCTGTAACTGAAGGATATGACGTCATAATCAATTATGTCATATACAGGCTGACGTCACAATCCAAAATGTGTACATGAATGGCGTATCGAGCTCAGTCATGAACATTGAATAGTGTACGAATTGTATGTCTTTATTGTTTAATCAACATCGTGTTGAATGTTTGAAACTAATTTGACCTGGCATTGTTGCGGCCAGAGGCAGCAAATCTTTAAAAGCACCCAGTCAAATTAGTTTCAAAATAGTCATCAGTTTATACCTGTATAGTTACCTTGAAATTGGAAGTCTGGGAATTCATTATTCAGCGTATATATATATATATATATATATATATATATATATATATATATATATATATATATATATATATATATCGATTCCAACACGCAAAAAAGGGGTGGAGCTTAGCTAGAAATAGGCGTGGCATACCTAGAAACGGATCCCTCTTTTGAAATGGGCATGAGCAAATTGAACATTACAGGGCTAATACCACTTGTTAATGCGTGGTCCACATAATATGGACCACTTGTATTAAGAGACCACCCATATTTATAGGTCACATATTTTAACAAGGCCAATCATAGATTGTAGACACTTGCCATCCCGAACGCACGTAGACCCAAATACAATACACTCATCCTCTGCTGAAGCGAGGGTAATTAATACCACTTGCTAATGGGCCTTTTCAGGTTGCCTATCCATCATATTACGTCATATGACGTCGTAATTAATTAAGTGACGCGTAGGATAACGTCATGACCGACTCGATTTAGTCCATCTTAAATGCTTAATAATCTGACACGAATTGTATGTTTTTGTTATTTAATAAAAATGCTGTTGAATATTTTGAAAGAAATTGGACTGGGCGCTGTTGCTGCCATAGGCAGCAACAGGACCCGGTCATTAGTGTCTAAATATTCCACGGCTTACCTGCATACTTTTTCTAGTTCAGAAATCCATCGATCCCAACTCGAGAGTGGTATGGGTGGAGTTTAGCTAGAGGTGGGCGGGGCATAGCTAAACTGGAAAGGTTCATTGTGTTAATAAACCACCACGGTTTTCGGTGCCCTATTGGCCGTAGTATGGTCAGCACCATCTTGGCGTGGTGGTCCAGTGGAAAGATGCTGTGGGAGTATGATGGTTCGATCCTCGACCAGGGAGATGGTGATCAACAAATTAAACTAATGACTGTCAGCTGGTTAGCATGTGGAAATTGAAGCTGCGCGTTGCCAGTGCGTCAATAAAATAAATACATATACGTGGTGGAGTAAGAGTACACTAGGCTTTAAAAGCCTAGGATTGAATCGTGGCAGATGCGTCCACAGTCCCATATGAATCGTCAGAGTGTCAGTGTATCAGACATGTGAAAGCTGGTCGGCTAAACCTATACTTTTTGTCTTGGCGCGGTGGTCCAGTGGAAAGATATATGGTTGCTGATGCCATGCAGAGTTGCAGTATGACGGTTCGATCTTCGACCGCGGATATGGTGATCAACAAATTAAACTAATGGGTGCATGACTGTAGGCTGGTTAGCATGTGGAAATTGAAGCCACGCATTGCCAGTGCATCAATAAAACAAATACTAACAAGTACACATATTGATGCAAGGCATCAATGGTAAATAGCGTGCCCGAGGTTATTATAATTCTGAGAATAAACTCAATTGTTTCATGAAAAAAGAAGTTATATAAAGGCATACAATAAAAACAAAAGAAGGAATATTTCTTGCAAAAAGATATGGGCAGTATTAGCCATGGGCTAGGAAAAGCAGCTTGTATTTTTGGTCAGTCCAACAATTTTTCCATGAAAACTGCACTACTGCATCAACAGAGTATAACAGATCAAATTTGGGTCATTAGGTATCAACAACTTGTCAAGATAAGGAAATCAACAGAGCTGGCAACCCAGTCAGTAGAAAATCAGCGCAAGACGCAGTACAGACCCTGACACCCATTCAGACATATTAAGGAGAAACTGTAAAGAATATTTTAAACCTAAATCTTGATACGTTCTTAAATTAACGTGAAGAGCTTATTACCCGGAAATATATTGGTGAAATATACACTGCAATGCTAGTGAAATGCACAAAGCAAGTATATTTTTGATGCAATACAGGTCCCCCAATCTGTACCGACAGATAACCGTTTCAAGAAACTAAGTTAGGATAGAACCAATACCGTGAACGTAGTTTTCTCCAATGAAAATGATATAGCAGAAAACATTCTGACTGAAGACCCAGTGGGAAACATCGTGATCTGTTTCATTTAGCTATCATATCTATATCATATCTATGTCACATATTAAACGATATCTTTACTGGAAACAGTGACAAAATATTAAATCAAATATTTTTGCTAGACAAAACGGCCAAAATTGGCCTCAACCGTTGTAATGATGACGATCTTGTTGACCATATGTGCAAATGTTAGGGTATTAGCCTGATAAGTCAAGTTCAACCAGTACACACGACTAATAATATGGGATATATAGAAATATTTTCACATTACTATAATAAATATTTGGTGGTAGAATTATTACAATATTTCGCACAGCACGAGAACATAGCCTTATGATCGAAAACTGGCTACAAGGCATGTAGAGATATTCCGGTACCGAATATAGTACATTATTGGAATTTGACAATGGTGTGCCACTACTAAATTGCATATGACGAAATTACTGTATAGTAAACATTTTTTTAAACCTTTGATACTTTATTAGCGTATTCATATATGTATCTAACCATATGGGTGAACTTCTGGGGTCGAACCTATTGCAAACAGTGTGGTACATATTTTTTTAACCTCAATCCATTAATTCACTAGCGTATTGATATACCTATCTAACTATATGGTTGAAATTCTGTGGCAGAATTTCCTGCAGATCTTCTTAACTTAGCACATACATAGGCCTACACTTTCGGTTGATTTCTGTATTCAACAATCTGCTACAATATTATTGACAGCAGTTTTGACTGGAAATTTGGAACATTGGTAGTCTATCAATACTGCTACATAATTGCACTGGCCCTGCATGGATTTATTCCCACGGATGGATTACAGACAAAAGGATACTCCTGATAATCACACATCCATTATTCATTCTTATCCCGTGAGTTCTCCTTCGATACGAGATCGAGAAATGTATCTCGTATGTAGGGGCCTATTGACTAGCCATTGACGTAGCGATTTCATGATCCAGTGTTGCATTTACAGTCTGCTACGGAGATAGACTGGGTCCCGGTCTGTCTGGTATCCGAAGCTGAGTCTGTCTAACAGTCTAGTCGTTGTGATAATGTAAGAAGATGACCGGTCATTACATTAGAGGTGTAGTTTCGAAGAAGCCAAGCCTTTATTTTTAGATGGATCTATTATTGTTAGCGAACTCTGTCTACTTTTTCGCACTCTACAATATTATTATGCATGTTTTTTTTATGAAATTTACCACACACATAGTACGCCTCAAGACTGTCTGTAACAAGTCTGTAATTTTTACCCTATCACCAGCATGTTTTATAAAAAGCAAAGAATACAATTCGTACAATGTGTTGGACTATTAAGCATTTAAGACGGACTAAATTGAGTCAGTCATGACATCATGACTATGACGTCATCCTATACGTCACGTCGTTGATTATGACATCATATGACGTAATATGATCGATAGACAACATGAAAATGTCCATTAGCAAGTGGTATTAATTATCCTCCCTCCGTCAGAGGACGAGTACAGTGTACTCAGGGCCAACAATCTATGATTGGCCTTGTTAAAATATGTGACCTATAAATATGGGTGGTCTCTTAATACAAGTGGTCCATATTGTGTGGGCCACGCATTACCAAGTGGTATTAGCCATGTAATGCTCAGTTTGCTCATGACAATTTCAATAGAGAGATCCATTTCTAGGTATGCCACGCCTATTTCTAGCTAAGCTCCACCCCATTTTGCGTGTTGGAATCGATGTATATATATATATATATATATATATATATATATATATATACACGCTGAATAATGAATTCCCAGACTTCCAATTTCAAGGTAACTATACAGGTAAGCTGATGACTATTTTGAAACTAATTTGACTGGGTGCTTTTAAAGCAGTCACCGTCTTATGTAGGTCCAAAGATACTATATTGGTAGTTGCCGCCTTATTTATGCGGGCCTTCTGCTACATTCTAACCTACCATTTAGTTGTTAGATACGATTCCAAGCTTTGGCTGCAAGTGGCAGGGACTCCTACCTATCTTTAGACACATATAGCTAACTGGCGAAGATGCCCAGCTTCCCGAGGGTCGCCCTACATAGCATCTTCCTCAGAAAGACAGTGTGCGTACACGTTACGGAGTACTAGCTTCCGATCCATATGATGATTTGGTCACCATTCCACCACAACCAATATAACATTACTAGGATAATTTACAGTTCACACAAGCAATTTAGAAAGCACAATATCATTTATGGTGGAGAGTAAGAGACAGATATCCATCGCTAGTGACCTTCCCATGTGGGCGTGGTCGGTTCTAAGACCTCACCCAGTCACTATAACTAGTTGGATGGAGAACTGCGTCTCGTCCATCACCCATGTGTTACAGAACTCACATGTTACCTGTCATTAGGGTTAAGTTCCAGAATGCCCAGAGATGCACTGCAGGCTGGTCTAATATATAATACAATTTCTTTTCGCAGTGCTTCCTACATTGGCCGGGGAATCTAAACTAACTGGTATCCAAAGATACTGGGGGAAGTGTGTGTAAATCGACACTTTGGTTATTACCACTCGGAAACCCCAATAGTTTCCCAGACTCGGATCCTGCCAACGTGTTTATTGGGAGTCCAGACAATTATTAAGCCTTG
>JAVVLW010001653.1:0-10000 GCA_034401795.1 Chaetoderma sp. LZ-2023a | reverse complement strand
CGACTGGAGGAGCGCAGAAAGAGACAATCACTCAATGTTAATAAGAGGCCCTAAGTTTATTGGCCAATTTTACACAACCTAGCCAGAGTGTGGTGTTACATATCCACTACAGCCGGAAAAGAGGCGTACACAACGTGTCTCTTACAGAGAGATTGCCCCTAACTACTTTAAACCTGTCCTATCGAGCTAAAATAGTCAGGTTTAGTCGGTCACACGTCAGGCTCGAGCATGGTAAGCATGATCAGTGACGTCAGTGTAAAATTGATGCTGGGGGAATATAGTGACGTGGATATAATGCTGCTGTATAGTATTACCTAGAGTGCTGCGTTCTAGAGTTTTTTATATAGCAACAAAACATAATAACTAGGATGGCTACTTGCCATATACATAACTAACTAATACAGTGCTAATGATATCTCAGGTCATAGGACCTTACGGTGCTGTTAGTTGAGAGCACACGGAAATAAAGATAATATATACAGTATGAAACAGAAAGTATAAAAATGCGGTCGGAAGGACTGGGTAGGTACCTATTAGTCATCAGTACCATTTACAGAAATGATAAAATGCACAATAGTATAGTTACTTGAGTACCTATTGGTCATCGGTATAGTAAGAGTTCGTAAATCATGGAAATTTATAGGCTACACTTGAGTAGCGTGAGATGGCATGATCCTGAATGCAGGGAAGATTTCCACAAGCAGACTGATGAGGCAGCTCACTCTCAAGACGGTGAAGAAGAACAGCTAGAGAAAGATGTTCACTAGACAGTCAGAATAACTGATACATGGATTTAAACGGTTTGTTGTAAAGTTTCCATTCGGCGACGGTAGTCTGAAATTTGCCGTTAACAAGGAGGGCTACAGTTATAATTAATCGTGAATGTACAATAACTGGGTACACGGTGTGGGATACGTTGCATAGCTCTTGCGACACACCGAGCAGAGTCCCACCTGACTATGGTCTAAAAGTTAATTAACACACACGACATGCAGCATGGAAGTTTGATACCACTTTTCAGCGTGGTCCGGAAGATCCAGCGAGTTATCCACCAAGAATTACCACCAGCTCTACATCCTGTAGAATTACATCAGGCCCGCAAGGCCCATCCTCAGGAAACTACTCTGTGAAAGTTCGGAAACGGGAGTTCTTATATTAATTTAAGATGGCCGTCTGGGAGCATCCAAAATTTGTATCGCAGATATTCAAGACTCTTCATCGGCACAGGAAATCGCAATTCCGAATGGCACTACTGTGGTGTAGGTACCACAGTCAGTCAGCAGTTCTCCCACGTCTTGCACAGCGCTGGTCCTTGTTGATTGGTCGGCTTCCATGCCGATAATGCTCTTGATTCTCGTTTTCTCGCCCCTTTTATACTACTCATGACGTCAGAGGCAGGGCGCTCCAGCCAATCAGAGGGCAAGCAGTAGCCAATCAGCATGCAGCTAGAAGTGGTGACGTGGCTATCATGGGAACAGCGCATTCCCCATTCATTTAATGCATACACGCGATTACGACGTCAAAGCAATATTTTGAAGATACTTTAAACGAGACTTTTAATGATAACTCGGCCATTTCTGACCCGATTTTAAAAAGGTAAAAGGTTCTGCAATCCTCGTTTCATTCCGGTTCTGATCGGTATCAAGAACGACGAGAATAGTGTGATTTGAGAAAACCACAAGTACCAACTCGGTACACTATAAGCATACACTCTCTCCCAATCCTGACGCGTGTTGCCAGGGAAGCTCTGACGTGCGCACGTGCGCGCTACACGTTCTTATAGACTTAGCCGTTTTAACGAAACCTTTCTCATAGGGCTTCATACACGCGTACTATCCTACTCAGGGGGTGGGGGTGGGGGCATGCTTGGAACGCACCCGGAGTGGTCGTCACGTACCCAGCCTGGCTGGGATGGTTCGTACCCATCCAGTCGATCCGTGCTACACCGTCTACAGTCTTACATTTCCTGGTCATGGCCAAAATGTGTATTTTGGTATGAACCTTTGTGGTCCCGTGACCTAGATAGGTCTACTTAACCCTTTGACCTGAAACGTACATACTCTCTAGCCATCTACAATATGAATGGATGTGCCACATTCTTCCTTCTTGTATTCCTGAACTATGACCAAAATGTGTATTTCGACATGAACCTTAGTGATCCTATATGAGCTAGATATTTGATCTATGGACCTAACGCAAACAATTTCTATCAGCCTCAGTATGAATGCAAACATGTGGCAGATTTGGCGATTCTACTTGCGGCATTCCTGAGCCATGGTCAAAATGTACATTTTGGTGTGAACCCAGTGACCCCATTGCCTAGACCTATTGACCTGAAACGAAACTCAAACACTCTATCCAGCCACAATATAAATGGATGTGCCGAAATTGTTGATTCTTCTTTCTTGACTTCTTGAGTTATTTCCATAAAACTGTGTATTTCGGAATGGCCCTAGTAACCATGTGACCTAGTTATTTTACGTTTTAACTTGAAAATTCAACTTTCTCTCTCGCCAGCCCGAATAATTGTGTGTGCCAAATTTTGTACCTTCTTGCAAAGAATATGCTGCGGCTAAACAGACGATATGACAGACCTACGAATGGCCACACGAATGGACGGACAAACAGACAGACAGGCGGTATCAACAATAATATTGAGTACTAACAACGAAATGTTACACTTGAATGAATAGTAATATTAGTAAGGGAGATAATTATATATTTCATGGGAATTATCAATTAATTACTAAGGACTTATCTCCCTTCATGCTGCCACGCTGTTAGAAGACCATGTACCGTACACGGCGTTTTTAACACAGGGACTCCTATCATTCGTATCTCGCGAGATCTCCTTCGATGCAAGATCGAGAAAAGTATTCTCGACGGGCCATGCCTCTATCTTTAGATTGGGACTCCTATCTGGTTAAAAAAATAAAGCGGATGGTAAACATATGATGTAAATTTTTGGACTAGGTAGCAGTCCCTGTTATTTTCAATTAATCTTTCTACTATTATATTATATGTCCCAATTCGCACTCCACCATTCTGTTTCACTCATAGATGTAAAGACTTGACAAACATGTAGTGTGTTGATAGCTTGGTGAGAGGTAGACAAAGTGTCAACGGCGGGAGGCTATACGGTATAGGCTAGGCTGGTGGATACCTGCTAACCCGGTGTGGTACCGAATTTATCCTGACCTTCCTTGGTGAAAAGTTGAAAAAATTTGATTCTGAGAACTCATATCTAGTTCGTACATCGGTGTGTGTGGGGGTCGGCGGGTGGTGGGGATGGGGGGGGTGTAATGGTGGTGGGGGCTGGTCATGTTGGTTGGGTAGGGTGTGGCTGGTGTAGCGCGAATCGACCGGTCTAGTACAAACCATCCAGCACGTCTGGGTGCGGAACGGCCGGACTGGGTACATTCCGAGCACGCCCCCTGGGTAGGACCGTACGTGTGTATAGAGCCATATACGAGAGGTTCGTAAAATGACTAAATCTGCGAGATCGCCTAGCGTGCATGCGCGGGCATCAGAGATTGCTTGCCAATGCGCATTAGCGTTGGAGAGAAGTAGCATCTTATTTTGTACCGATTTGGTACACGTAATTAAGTTAATTTACATCTTCCTCGTCGTTCTTAGTTTCGATCATGACAGGAATGAAGGGAGGATGCCAAATCTCTTTACTATTTTAAAATCGGTCCACAAATGGCTGAGTTATAGCTAATTGAGCCAGTAAATTCCTTTCAAATTATTGAACCATTTAGGCTTAGCGCATGCATCCTCTCAGTGCATGGGTACGATAGCATGTCACGTGACCCGCTTCGCTGCCTCTGAAGCTCACTAGCTGATTGGCTGTGGCGTTCCAGCTGTGACATCACATTCAGTATAAAAGGCGCTGGAAAATTAGATTCAGGAGCAGTCAGGGACCGACTGGTGGTGATGTAGCTCGCGGGGGTACGTGTTAGTCCGCAGATAGATATCCGCCCATTGCACCGCAAGTGCACGATGACCAGGAGAGCTGGTTAGCTGCAGATCCCGGGGATGCGGATCCCATATGGCATCTCTCCGCCGTGTACAAAGACCGACTTCTAGAGCTGGTGGAACACTGATGTTCCAGTGGGGCCGTGCGACCATTGCCGCCGAGATTGAACCACACAGTGTCGTCCCAACTATTTGTGCCACCGGTGTGTTTATCGATACTAATTTAGAGAATGGAACAATTAGAATAATATACTAGAAATATAAATAAGTACTATACAAACAAGGTGAATCGTTTGACAGTAGAATGAGCACAATAATATACAATATAGAGCTAGCTGGTGTCCTTTCTACATGGTGTCGCCGGAGGTACAACACAGATCCTTGAATCTACAGAGGTATCCCGGCAAGAGAAGCATCAGCATAAGAGATCACTGAGTAACTTAATATAAGGTATTATACCCCTAACATACACAGAGAGAACAATGTTGCTGCCAGAGGAAAGTACCTCATACAGGCCTCTGTCACCGAATGTTTCATGATGGTGCGAGAGGAAGGTGCCTCGCGCGGGCCTCCATCACAGGAATTCTCACTGTTGTGAGAGGCAAATGCCTCACGCAGGCCTCTGTCACAGGAAAATGCCTTCGACGCCAAAGCGGAGGAAAGGAGTTGGCAAAAAAGGCCACTCTTTTTGTTCAACAGAAAATGCTAAGTGCTGAAAATCCTAGTGAAGCCATAATAAACGTGATGCGTACTGGTTTATGTGAAAGTGGAAGGAGCGATTTCCGAAGAATTCTCATGTCACCGCCTTATGTAGTTCCAAGATGCTGTATTGGTAGATGCCGCTTTATTTATGCTACAGTCTAACCTACCAGTTAGTTGTTAGAAACGAAAACTAGCTTTGGCCACAAGTGACAGGGATTTCTACCTATCATTAGATACAGCTGTCCAATGGGCGCAGATGCCTAGCTTCCCATAGGCCGCCTTGAAAGAGCATCTACCTCCACAGACAGCATGCGTACACGTTACATCGCAACGCATCCGAATTTGATGAAAATCTAGCTTCCTTGTTCCGCAACCACATAAAACATCACCAGGACAATGGCGACATTCCACTTAAGCAAGTTTGATCACTTACATATCATTAAGGCAGGGATGGAGAGGCGAATATCCATTGCGAGCGTCCTTCCTATGAGGGCGTGGTGGATTCCAAGATCCTTCCCAGACACTCCAATGAGTTGGATGGAGATGCGCATCTCATCCGTCACTGATTCCTACAGATCTATCTTTTGACCTGCCATTAGGATTACGTTCCAATGCGCCCAGATATGCACTGCAGGCCGGTAAATAAACTATCAAACTCACATTTATAACTATATGTTTTTGCAGTGCTTTCCTTCATTGGCGGGGTTATCTAGCTAACAAGTATCCGAGGATATGGGGGAGATGTATGTAAATCAGCACTTTAACCATCACCGCTCGGAAACCTCCAATAGTTTTCCACAGTCGGATCAGATCAACATGCTGATGGGACATCCAAACAATTATAAAGCCATATGGCTGGTGGATCGTGGAAAGAGACAATAACTTGATATATACGAGGCCCTATATGTATTTGGCCAATTTTACACAACCTTGCCGGAGTGCGGGGCTACATTACTGCAACAACCGGAAAATAGGTGTACACTATATGTCTCCTAACGAAGAGATTGTCCCTAACCACTTTAACCCTATCCTACCGAGCTAAATAGTAAGGTTTAGTCGTTAACACGCCAGGCTCAAACAATTAGAGCACAGTCAGCGACCTCAGTGTAAAATTGATGATGGTGGGAATAAGTGATGCGCATATAAATGTTGCTGTTTAGTATTTCCTAGCGTACTGCGGTCCAAAGTGTTCTACAATTAAACAAAACATATTAACTGGATGGCTATCTGCCATATACAACTAACCAATGCAATACATAGATTGTAAGTAAATTAAGTAACTAAGTATCATAGACTGATAAACTTAGACGGTGTGGCTAGTTGAGAGCACCACAGTAAACAAGAATAATATTCACAGTAATAAAGAAATTATAAATTGCGTTCCTAAGACTGGGAAGGTACGTTTAAGTCATCAGTACCAAATACGTAAATAATAATTAGATGTAAAATAGTATAGTTACTTGAGTACCTAATAGTCATCGGTACGGAACAGGCTACTATGTTACTGAATATGAGGCGCTAACATATTCATAGCACGAGTCGACGCGTTCTCTGGAGCTGGAGAGATTTCCGCAGGCGATTCCCACAGCTGGTTTCCGCAGGTTGGCTCCGCAAGCTGACTCCTCCAGGCAGGGTAGATATGGTACACACCCAGGACAGTGAAACAGTGCAGTGAAGTAACATCTATTAGATAGTCTCTGTAACTAAATCACAATTTATGTGGAAGTGAGAAAGTTTTCCGTCCGGCGACGGAAGTGGTAAAGTTGAAGGTTGCCCATTAACAGAGAGGGCCGTATATAATGTTAAGCAGTTACATAACTGGACACATGGTGCAGGATGCATCGCATAGCTCTTGCGGCTCACCTAGCAAGGTCCACCAGACTGTGGTCAAAAAGTTAATTAAAACACACACGACATGCAGTGCAGAATTTAGTGTCCAGCATGGTTGGCAGATCCGGTGCGTCATCTACCAAGAATCACTGTAGTTCTGCATCATGTAGGATTACATCCCGGGCCCGCACGGCCACTCCCGCAGAAGTTGTGTTAGGAAAGTCTGGATGTGGAAGGTCTAACTTTAAATTAGTTTATTACTCCCGAATGGCCATCCGAGAGTATCCAAAATTCTGTGGAAGCTGAGGACGTCCTACCACCACGAATGTGCTGGGATCCGTAAGACACCGAAGTGAAGATCACAGCAGGTCAGTAGTTACATCCGTCATATCCTGGTGGTCCATTCGTCCTGCGCTAGGGCCGGCTTTCACGCTGCCAATGCTTTTGATCCTCGATTTTTCACCCCTTTTATACTCGCTGTGACATCAGTGGGCGTCTCAACCAATCATCGGCCGAGCACCAGCCAATCAGCGCGCTGGTATACTAGTGACGTATCGACCACGTGTACAAATCACTCTGTATTTAGCTTAATATATACACGCGATTACAACGTTATAGCAATATTCTAAGTATAATTTAGCGGGGAGCTGCGACGATAACTCAGACATTTCTGGGCCGATTTTAAAATGGTTTACAGTTTTAAAAAGCTCGTTTTATTCTGGTTGGTACCAAGAACAATGGGAACGGATGAATTATAGACGAGTACCTACTCGGTACACTATAGGCATGCACTCACTTCCAATTTCGCGACGTGTTGTCAGGGAAGCTCTGACACGTGTGCGCATGCGCTCGACATGTTTTGTCGGACCTAGCCGATTTTTGATGAGAAACCTCTCTCATAGGGCCTATGTACGTGCACTACCCTACCCAGGGGGGGGGGGGGGGCGTGCTTAGAGCGAATCCGGAGTGGCCGTTCCGTACCCAGCTTTGTGGGATGGTCAGTACCCGTCCGGTCGGTCCGCCTACACCCACCGGTGAGGTACCTGGTCTGAGAGGACGAGTCGCATAGTACTGAGAACTCACAGTAGATTCCCAACATCTGCTGCAGTGCCATTCGGTTTTGAGCACTCGTCATCTCTAGGGTACTAGCCACCACATCCGCAACCACAAGTTTTTGTAAGCTCCCGGGAAGATAGCACCCAGGGGCAATAAAGAAATGAAAGTATGGTAACCCAAGCCACTACAACCGCAGAGTGACCGTTCATGTGGATGGGTCTGTTGGCCCCGATGTAGAGCTCATCCAGTATGTGGGGCGAGTGATGTGCTCGATGGTAACTCGCCAGATCTTGCATACCACGCCGACCAGTGGTGTAATAAATCCACACATGATGTGTTAGACTTTAAACGTTTTAACCGCAGTTAGGGGACATTGCTATTCGATGCATCTCATCTTGTGATCCGCCAGAATGCATCCGCATTATTAACCTTTCATCTGTAGCCCTTCAAGAACCATAGGGCAGCTTTCAATTTCCGCACCAGTACGGAACTTTCAGCATGCCACTTAAATTATTAACTGTGTATATAGACATGACTAGCTACTAGCCATCCGCCTCTGTAAACGTCCTTCTGCCCTATTCCTGAGAATGAGCCGCATCAGACAGTTCGCCTGCAGTTTTTCCTAACAGCTAACTTCTGCATCGGGCCATCTCGCATTCCAAATATGTTACACTTAAACTATTGTGTCTCTAGAACTTTTTCCATACCAATGACTAATACGTACCCTGTTATTGTCATATTATTATTGTATTTATGTATTACCTTTGTGTAACAGGTACTGATGACTAATAGGTACCTCCCGGTCGCTTGAGACCATATCTTTATAGTTTATTATTATAATGTATATATTATTCTTAGTTTTGTGCCAATAAGCACCGTCAAGGTCGTGTGACCTTCTACTTTACTGTTTTGTGATAAAAACCTGCCAAAGTAGGAAGCACTGTGAACATATTATAGTTACTGGCCTGCAGTGCATCTCTGGGCGAAATTACATAACCCTAACATCAGGTAAATGTTAGTTCCCCAGGTACGGATCTCATATGATCCCACCTCCACCCCCCCCCCCCCACCCGACACACTGGTGACGGACAGGATTCAGCTCTCCATCTAACTCTACAAAATGATGACTGGGTGCAGTCTTAGAATCCATCACGCCCTCACGGGAAGGTCGCTAAAGTTAGATAACTGCCTCTTTGTCCCCACCCTAAACTTATGTGTTTTTCAATGCTTATGTACTGTGACTTGTCCTTCTGCTGTTATATGTGATCGTGATGTGATAGTCACAGGATCGTTATATGATTCCGGAGCTTTCACCTCATGGTATTTCCGCACGCTGTCTAACTGAAACATTCTCACCCGTCAGACTTATATGTTAAAGATAGTTAGCTTACAATGCCATTTGCAGCTTAACTTAGATCTGGACGCACAAACTAAATATTAGGATAGGATCTAGCAGAAGGACCACCTAAATAAAGCGGCACCTACCAATACAGTATCTTTGAACTTACATAAGATGACGGTGTTGAATTCTGCAGTAATCATCCACCCCATCTTCACGTAAAACAGCGTGCATCACATTAAACTTATAATTTCACTAGGTTGACTCTTTTACATACTTTGGTTTGAACAAGAGTGCCCCTTTTTGCCATCTTTCTTCCTCCACTTCGGCATTGTAGGCATTTTCCTGTGACAGCGGCCCGCGCAAGGCACTTTCCTCTCGCAACAAATAATGTTTGTAGGGGTTAATTTAGTTCATATTAAACTTGCTAAGTAGCCGCATTAGGCCCCCCTTTGCGGGGATGCCTCGCGGATCTTACTCTGGTGAGGACCATGATGACGAGTCATCTACTTGACCCTATGTACTAGACCTCTCCCAAGTAGCAGCAAACGAGTACCATTGCTTGACTGCTACAATTATTAATTATTGTATGTATTTAATTATGTCCCCGCCCTAAATGGAGCTGTGGGACCGTCACACTGGTGAACCAACAGCGAGGATGAGACCATGAGGTTCAACTTCCGCTGCGATGGTCGCATGGCCCCACTGGAACATGAACGTTCTACCGGCTCTAGAAGTCAGTCTTTGTATAATCCGGCAACGTGCAACACCGGATCCGCAACACTGCATGAGATCCGCAGCTAACCAGCAGCCTCGTCCCAACGTACCATGCAATGGAGGTGGTAGAGCTAAATAAATGGGAGTGAATTTCGGATGGGTCATGCCTGTGCAATACAGCAGGATGTGGTGAAAAGGCGGTGGGTACACCTAACCCACCCCGACCTCCCCCCCCCGACATCGTGGATAATTAGGGTGACACGCTATATATTTGCCTGTAAGAAATTTAAAGAAATTTGACAAACCCGCAGACAGACTTAGCTAGGCAGGTTACTATATATAGTTACTATAGTCGCCACCAAAAGCCCTGGATGGGAT
>JAVVLW010001652.1:0-59000 GCA_034401795.1 Chaetoderma sp. LZ-2023a | reverse complement strand
TGTTGGTTCTATTTATTGCTGCCTAGAATTGCCTATAGGCGCGGCCATTTCGCGCAGGGGATTGTGGGGCTGTGTCTCGCGAGATCTCCATCGATACAAGATCTAATAATTCTCGGCGCGAAGACACGGCTCTATTTTTAGATTGCTGGATATCTCATAATTATGATCTTCATGCGCGTGATTCATGGCGAGTTCTCTTATTTGTTCTGGTCCGACTGTAATAGAGTTTGCGCGGTGATGACCGCTTAATTATTTTAATAGACAGCCAACGGAACTCCAAATAACTACTCTAAATAAGCTTCTTTTGCTGGAGGACTGCGTACAAAACATGTTTATCATTCCTTCTGCAGATGAAAGTACTCAAGCACACGCCCCCTCGCAGCATCTCTTATATGTCCACTTTAGCACTCTATCAAACTGACCACAAATGGCTTGTTGCGGTGATCGTGAGAAATGTCCATTTGCATTAGCTACTCGCCGGAGAACTTGTTTTGAAAGTTTACCACTGGAATGACTGGTTGGATAACCGATCGTATAATTCCAGTAGTAAATTGCAAAAGAAAAACCATAATGGTCTCTTGGACGGCAATTAGACATAGGACATTTTCTATGGTAATGGATTTTTCTGTATATGACGTCATAATTATTTAGGTCAGATGTATCACAATCAAAATGTGTAATGAATGACGTATCTAGCTCCACCAGGAACATTGAACGGCCAGTCAAGTATGCGAATTGCACGTCTTTACTATTTAATTAACATGCTGTTGAATATTTTGAAACTAATTTGACTAGACGCTGTTCGAATTGTATGTCTTTGCTATTTATTCAAGTCATTTTCTATGACAATGGCTGGGTTCGATCTGTAACTGAAGGATATGAGATCATAATCAATTACTTCATATACAGGCTGACATCACAATCCAAAATGTGTAAATGAATGGCGTATCGAGCTCAGTCACGAACATTGAATAGTCCGGCAAGTGTATGAATTGTATGTCTTTACTGTTTAATCAACATCGTGTTGAATATTTTGAAACTAATTTGACCTGGTGTTGTTGCGGCCAGAGGTAGCAAACCTTTAAAAGCACCCAGTCAAATTAGTTTCAAAATAGTCATCAGCTTACCTGTATAGTTACCTTGAAATTGGAAGTCTGGGAATTCATTATTCAGCGTGTATATATATATATATATATATATATATATATATATATATATATACATCGATTCCAACACGCAAAATGGGGTGGAGCTTAGCTAGAAATAGGCGTGGCATACATAGAAATGGATCTCTATTGAAATTGTCATGAGCAAATTGAGCATTACATGGCTAATACCACTTGGTAATGCGTGGCCCACACAATATGGACCACTTGTATTAAGAGACCACCCATATTTATAGGTCACATATTTATACAAGGCCAATCATAGATTGTATACCCTTGCCATCCCGAACGCACATAGACCCGAATACAATACACTCATCCTCTGATGGAGCGAGGGTAATTAATACCACTTGCTAATGGGCCTTTTCAGGTTGTCTATCCATCATATTACGTCATATGACGTCGTAATTAATTAAGTGACGTGTAGGATAACGTCATAATAATGATGTCATGACTGACTCGATTTAGTCCATCTTAAATGCTTAATAATCTGACACGTTGTACGAATTGTATGTTTTTGTTATTTAATAAAAATGCTGTTGAATATTTTGAAAGTAATTTGACTGGCCGGTGTTGCTGCCATAGGCAGCAACAGGACCCAGTGAATTTAGTGTCATAATATTCCACGGCTTACCTGTATAGTTTTCTTGAAATTTATCGTCTAGTAGTTCAGAAATCCATCGATCCCAACTAGCTAGAGATGGGCAGGGCATAGCTAAACTGGAACGGTTCATTGTATTAATAAACCACCACAGTTTTCAGTGCCCTATTGTCTGTAGTATGTTCAGCCCCATAATTTACCCCACATAGACTTGAGCTTTAATATGCTAGTTATATTCCGAATCTAACAAATTCTAGATTAAGTAATTTTAATACGCACAATTTCGCTTAAATGATGGTGTATTCATGGTTTTCGGTGCCCTACTTTCCGTACTATGGTCGGTTCCAGAACTTCGCTCACATAGACGTATAGGAGTTTGAATATGCTAGTTACATTGGGAATTCAAAAGAATTTGAACATGAAGTATTTTCGTAATATGCGATTTCATCGCATAAATTTGTTCCAATGTTGGCAGATCTGTGGTTTTCAATACCCTACCGTCAGCAATATGTGTGGCTACATAATTTCACCCATATGGTTAGATAGGGATATGAATATGCTAATGAATCTTGGGATTTCTACCACGTAGTAATTTCGTAATGTTCAATTTAGTAGCCATGGACAGTTGTCAAATGCCAACAATTTACTATATTCAGTATTAGAATCTCAGTTCTCGGTTTGTAATCTTTTTTTACATATAGCTGTATATAACTGAATATGTACTACTGCTTTTGCATGATTCTACCATCAAGTAATTTGGTAATATGTAGTTACATATGCGCCATATGGCCCCATTGTAATATGGTTGGTTCACATTCACCACATTCAGATAGGTGTCGATATGTCCTGACATATCATTCATAATGGGTTCGGCCCAGAATATCACCCATATGTTTAGATAGGCATAGGCATAAGCTTACGACGTAGTGAGATTAAAAAATTTCATAACGTAAATAAGCTCAAACTTAGGATAATTCATGGTTTTCATTGCAATACGTTCACCTCCAGAATGTCACCCACAAATACTTATAGGAAATATGCTAGTTGTATACCGAACTCTAAAAAATTCTACAGGAATGTAATTTCATAGTACACAATTCTATACCGAAAATTGGCGCAAATTCTGTCAGATCAACGATTTTCTGTACCACACTGTTTGCAATAGGTTTGACCCCAGAGGTTCACCCATATGGTTAGATACGTTTATGAATATGCTAATAAAGTATCAAAGGTTTAAAAAATGTTTACTATACAGTAATTTCGTCATATGCAATTTAGTAGTAGCACACCATTGTCAAATTCCAATAATGTACTATATTCTGTACCAGAATATCTCTACATGCCTTGTAGCCAGTTTTCGAACATAAGGTCATGTAGAACTCACTATGTTCTCGTGCTGTACGAACAATTGCAATAATTCTACCACCAATTATGTATTATAGTAATGTGAAAATATTTCTATATATCCCATATTATTAGCCGCGTGTACTGGTAGAACCTGACTTATCAGGCTAATGCCCTAACATTTGCACATATGGTCAACAAGATCGTCATCATTACAATGGTTGAGGCCGATTTTGGCCTTTTTGTCGAGCAAAAAATATTTGATTTAATAGTTTGTCACTGTTTCCAGTAAAGATATCGTTTAATAGATATGATAGCTAAATGAAACAGATCACGATTGTGGCTGTTTCCCACTGGGTCTTGTCAGAATGTTTTCTACTATATCATTTTCGTTGGAGAAAACTAGGTTCACGGTATTGGTTCTATCCTGGCCACTTAACTTTGTTGAAAATGTTATCTGTCGGTACAGATCAGGGTCCTGTATTGCATAAAAAATATACTTGCTTTGTGCATTTCACTAGCATTGCAGTGTATATTTCACCAATATATTTCCGGGTAATAAGCTCTTCACGTCTGTTTAGGAAGGTATCAAGATTTAGGATTAAAATATTCTTCAGTTTTTCTTTAATATGTTTGAATGGGTGTCAGGGTGTGTACTGCTTCATGCTTCTTTCTTTTCTACTGACTGGGTTGCCAGTTCTGTTGATTTCTTTATCTTTACATGTTGTTGATACATAATGAGCCAAATTTGATCTGTTGCGCTCTGTTGATGCAGTAGTGCAATTTTCTCATCACTGGCTGCTCTTAATTTTGCCTGTTCCTCTCTCTGTTAAGGAGTTTGGCCTGGAGTATAAGGATGGATGGAAAAATTGTTGGACCGACCAGAAATATAAGCTGCTTTTCCTAGCCCATAGCTACTACTGCCCATATCTTTTTGCAAGAAATATTCCTTCTTTTGTGTTTATTGTCCGCGTATATTTTTGCCATAAGTGGCTTGCATGCCTTTATATACTTCAATTTTTCATGAAACAGTTGAGTTTATTCTCAGAATTAAAATAATCTCCGGGCACGCTATTTACCATTGATGCCTTGCATCAATATGTGTACTTGTTTTATATTATGAATGGACCTTTCTATTTTTAGCTATGTCACGCCCACACCTCGCTCGTGTTGGGATCGGTCGATCTCTGAACTGTGGACTATCAATTTCCAGAAAACTATACAGGTAAGCTGTATGTTTAATATTTTGAAATTAATTTGACTGGGTGCTATTGATGCCTATGGCAACTGCCTATGGCAGCAACAGCGTCCAGTCAAATTAGTTTCAAAATATTCAACAGCATGTTTATTAAATAGTAGACCTACAATTCGTACAACGTGTCAAACGTTGACCTACTAAAGACGGGCCTAATAGAATCATTTATGACGCAATGATTATGACGCCATCCTACACGCCCCACCCCACCTCCAATAGCTGACTATGACGTCATATGACGGATGGAGAGGAAAGGTGAATTACCTGTTAGATCTCCAAGAAAAAATAAATCAGCCAGAAGATGTAAGGGTGCTTGTGGGGTGGGGTGGAGTGCTGTTGTATGTTAAAGACATAATTGTGGGTGGGGGGGGGGGTCCCGGCACCCCCACCATTACCAAGACAATGCATAGGTCATTAGGTGTTTGCGCCCATGACGGTTGGCTATCCCACTAGGCCTATACGCCAACAATGAATCCCTACATTTCACATTCTTACTAACAAGTTATATAAAGTCCTCATTAAACATTTTCTCCTGAATCACAACTGAATTAACTGTAAGCCGTCGATTTGAATCGAATCAAATATTTCATTGAAATCGTTAGTCGACTGCTTCAATACTAGTATTCATAATACAAGGCGAGGTGAATGCACTGTTGGACGACCTTAAACGATCAATGGAAGAATTTATCGAGCAACGATAGACGGCGGAGTCTACGCTTTGGAATACTGCTGAATATGGGTCGTGTTTATTCGATCAGTTTCTAGCATTTCTAGCAGAGGGTAATTCCTTTTATTTCCCATAATCCTCTAGGGGTGATTCCTATCGAAAGCGAGGCTGTCAGTTCGCGCTGTACTTGGAAGTAAATAGTAAGTAATGACACTTTCTATCCTTAAGATCCCCGGGTCATCTATCATAATTTAACCAAAATAACAGTATTTTATGAATTTTGAATTAAATATGTACTGAAAGTTGGATATATTTCATTGATTTATTTCGCCGTGGCGGTAAAATGACACTTGTATTTTGACTGTTATAAGGCGAACACTGGCTTAAAGATGGCAGTACAAATTACTATAGGGTGTGTGTGTGGGTGAGATGACGCTGTCAATCCGCGGTCATCAAGGGCGGTCTCGTAACTGTCAATCAAATAACTTTATTATTTGCATGAACATAAACGTAAATACTGCAATAATGTCTTTATTTTTGCTTTGAAGCTAAGTTAGTAATGCTCTTGTGAAAGCAGGTATTTGCTGTCTAAAGTGTGAATGGCTAATGACTGATAGTGGTCCAGCCCACCACATCCAGAGCAGCCTATCAGTGTCTCATTGACCGAGTACACTAATGAAAGGTTCACACCCCATCCATACCACACTGGCCATTAAACTCATAGCAGTAATGAGTATCTTTGATCAATACTTCACAGAATTTTTTTTATATTTTATGCATTAGATAGTTGTCCCTATCTTGGTAACAAAATTGATGTGTCAATATCTCTGGCAGCATAATTGTGGGTGATAACTGACAGAAATTTGTTGAAATTTCTGACTAATTTCATATTAGTGTTGAGTGATCTGATAAGCTGTACTTGGACAATGGCGCTGTTATCGTGCCATCTCCGCATCCTCTAAATTGATTAGGCAGTATGTGGGAAGTTAGCAACTGTCGCAGTCAACATTTCTCTAGCTCTCTCTCTCTCTCCCTTTGTTGCGTATGGGCACATAAAAATGTATGAAAGTTTTTTGGAACAGTTGCCAATCGACACATTATTTTTAAGATATGTTTTGTGCACGGTGTTTGCTGAAAATTCTGACAATTTACTATAGAAACGAAGCTGAGATAGCAAAATGTCTCATTAAGCACTGTACTGATAGATAGATAGTTGCAATAAGGTGACAGTGTCAAATAAGTGTTGATTTTTGTGTATATACTACCTGGCTTGCTATAGGAAAACAACTTCAAAATGACTAACAATAATTTTGATTTGATGATGTTTAGGTTGAACCTGTGGGCAGCCAAGCCATACTTTCCAGGAGTGCATGTGCCTGGTTCTGGTATGGAGAACTCGACTTACATGCCAAACCCGCTTACATCACCAGCTTTGATGGTCCTGGCATCCACAGCAGAAGCATCGAGAGAAAGTGGACCACGTGTGTCGGTACCGTCACATCATCCAAGTTATCCTAGTCAAGTAGGTGTGGATAAGGAAAGTGCTATGACAACTTTCAACCACACATTTCCCATGTACCGACAGGGTGACCATTTTCCTTCACCTTTGTACGCACCACTTCCACCATATATCCGACCAAATATGGAGCATGGTGTTCCGATGTTGAGTGCTCCAGCAAGTAGCAACGTAAGTGCATTTCGACCTGTAACAAGCAGCGTTATGACATCGCCAAGTGAAGTTGCAGAGAAATATCATTCAGCTTTCCTTCCAACGAAACGTTCAAAACTAGAAAGTGGCCTCACCTGTACATCTGGTGCGCTTAACCTATCAACATATAGTTCTGCTGAGAGACACAGCGATACCTTTGACTATTCTGAGTGCCGAAATGATGGTGAAACTGTGAGTTGTCAATCGCCTCATGAGTTGAGCAAAGATGAGCAAGCGTCGAGCGTGAGTTCTAACAATGGTGACACAAACTCAGAGACCCATTCAGAAGTTGGTGATTACTATGACAACAGCGTTCAGGACGACTCTAGACACCTGAGAAGTAAGTCTTACCCCTTTAACACGCATATATCAGCCGAAAATGGCTTCTGTAGTGATCTCGAGAAATGTCCATTTGCAGACGAAGAAAAGACTAAAAATTTACCATTCAAATGACTGCATCGATAACTGAGCCAGTCATTTTAGTGGTAAATTTTCAAAAATAGTCTTTTGGTCTGCAAATGGACATTTTCTATGAGAAAATTGACATTTTCTTGAAAGAATTCGAGGGTTAAAGATACAAGTGTCTACATTGTAATTTAACCCTTTAATGATCAAGATTTGTAAATAAAAGTGAAATTTTCACTCAGTAGTTTATGTGCATAATTTGCAGCCAAGAGGTTTAAAAAATGTGTTATTTATTACCACAGGGATATGACTGGTTCAGTTCTCGAGCCAGTCGTGCCAGTGGGAAAATTTCAAAACTTTCTTGATCTGACAACCATTGCAAGGGTCCTTTTGACCATTTGGCATTAAATAGTGTGTGTGTGAATGGAACCTTAATGTGCAAATCTCTGAAAGTCTGAAATGAGTATAAAAATTAACACCTTTAACACTCAAGCTGCAGTGGTCCTGAGAAATGTCCATTTGCAGATCAAGAGAAGAGTATTTTTTGAAAGTTTACCACTGGAATGACTGTCTCGATTATGGAGCCAGTCATTCCAGTGATACATTTTCGAAAATAATCTCTTGGTCTGCAAATGGAAAGCAAATACGAGGCTTAACCCTTTAATGGTTATACCAGCGTCTTCTATGGTCCTGTGGAATGTCCATTTACAGGCCAAAAGAATACAATTTTTTAAAGCTTACCGCTGGAATGACTGGCTCGATAACCGAGCCAGTCATTCCAGTGATAAATTTTCAGAATAAGAAAATATCTTTTTGGACCAAATTTGACCATTAAAGTGGTGCTAATCTCATCTCAAATGTTGTATTGCACCGATAGAATATCGTTTATAGATTCCATATCATTCATATCCTGTCAGATTCCCTGATCTGTATCGCAATTATCTGTTTTGTAATATCGAGTAAATTTTGAACAGTGATCGACGCCATTTTGTCGCCTCTAGCTCTTGTGTGTGATGTCATGTAAGCTCCAATGCATCATATTCTTTATTATGTAATGCTCATCCCATTGAATATGTTGAAACTAATTTGACTTAAAGTTGTTGCTGCCTATGGCAGCAACAACTTCCAATCAAATTGGTTTCAAAATATTCAACAGCTTACCTGTGGGATTGCTTTTATACCACATTGCCAAACTATAGCTGGAGCCTCTATGACTGAGCGTATATACCGAGGCAGACACACTAGGGGTTTTCTGATTGGTTGAAAAGTAAATCATGACAGCCATCATAGGGTGTAGAAATGTACCAACATTTAACTACTAAATCCTGAATATCTTTCCTTAGCGGCGTGATACAAAGCTTAAAATTACCTGGATAGTTTATGGTCGGCGTGTTAGATCACCTGAACAGCTATCAGGAGATGGGATTAGTTATCCTTTAAAGGGCTAATCGTCAGAATTCGTCAAGAAAATCAAATCCAAATCTTTCATTAATGAATGCCCATTTGCAGGGCGCAGAAAGAATATTTTGGAAAATTTAACACTAGTAAGCCTGTCATTGTGACAGGCATTACAGTGGTTAATTTTCAAAAATAACCTATCCCTGCTGTCACCTGTAAATGGACACTTTAAAATCACGGCAGAGTCCGGTTTTGGCCAACTTTACCTTTAACCTGTACCACTAATGTCAGCATTCTGTCCTTGACCGTGTCAATAGCAAAGAAACGGGTGTACCTTTTTCAACAATTTTGTTGCACAAACGATGTTGCTGCCTGTGACAGCAACATCCTCCACCAAATTTGTAGAAAAATTAACACCAATTCACCTTTAATTTAATTTAATGTGAAGACTTAAAATTTTGACAGAGTGTTAAGTATTAGAGCAATCCTAAAGAGGTATTCAGTACATCACCATGTGTATTATAGTAATAGATTGTGGAATGCACATTCGATATAAACATCTTTGAGACAAATTCCCTTATTGACAACCCTTTGCAGGCATCTTGTCTCCTTGCACAATGATACGTAATGTCATAGCACTTCAAATGAGTTGAATTTTTATCCCTCCATCTGTCTGTCCAGAATGTGTCTGTCTGTCCATCCATCTCTTACAATCATTTCTTGACAGTCAACGCAACTCCTAAAGTTTGCAATGGGTTAGACTGAAATTGTGTGTACATTATCATTTTCATGTGCAGATGTGCTTGTGTGTTTCATTCCCGGGAACTTATTCATTACAGAGTTATCCCCCTTTAAATATCTTGAAACTGATGCATAACTTCAGAAAACCTGTTTGGATTCTTGTAAAATTTCTATTGTCGGGGTGATATAACGGTCAGCATCTCTGTCAGTCTATAATCATTTCTTGTTAACGCAAATCCTACAGTTTAGGTGCAATTCCTGTGAAAGTTGGTACATGTTACAAGTCTCACCGGAAGATGTACATGTGCCTTTTTCGGCAAAATCCATCCATATTTGCCAATGATCTCCCCTATGATACATAAAACTCATCAAAATTATATTTTTCGTGCCAAGTCTCCAATAGTTGAACCTATGCTCACAATTTTTTAGCTCACCTGGCCAGGGTGAACGTGGATACTGCTCTGACTCTGAAGTTACTTTCAGATCTAGGCTGGATAGTCAACAAGGAGAAATCCGAGTTGACGCCCACTCAACATTTCGTTTATTTGGGGATGCGATTCGATCTCGAGGAGGGCAGGGTTTACCCGTCAGAGCCCAGAGTGGTGTCTCTGTTAGCCATCCTCAGGAGTTTTCGAGTGGGAAACCACATTCAGGCGAGGCGGTTTCTTCCGATGCTGGGCATGATGGTCTCCATGGAGCAGGTGATCCCGTACGCTGCTCTAATGCGAAGACCTATCCAGTTGTATCTGATGTCTCTGTGGAAACAGAGAACAGAACCCCTGTCAAAACTGGTACCAGTTTTGGAGCCGATAATGTCGCATCTTGTATGGTGGGAAAAGCGTCAGAAACTCCTAGTAGCACCTACCCCACCCCCAGCTGTCCGTGTACACGGATGCATCGCTGGAGGGGTGGGGGGCCTGCCTGGGAGAACACCAGTTCTCCTTCGATCAATACTCGCCATTCTGTTACTTCTGATATACAGCTGGCCTTGACAGCGGCTCTAGGATTATAGACTTAGAAAGCTTTAGCGACTCCTGGGAACCGGGTACTCGGCTCCCAACTGCCGAGTACCCGTTTACCATAGAGCTCATTCTTGTTTGCATAGCAACAAGAGCAATACATGCTTTTTGCATTAAGGATTTTAGTGTTTTAAAATAATCTAAGTCTTTAATCAGTGATAGTTTGTGTGTTCTGAAAGGATTAACTAAGGACTATGGAGAATACCGCCCAAGACAACCAGGTTGTATTGTTCTTTATTATCCATAGTTAAAAGACTTAGGTCTCTAAATTTCGTTGTGTCGCATGTTCCAATTTCTGACCCCATAGAATCTGGGACGTGTGCTAACAACGATATATGCCAGACGATCACCTTCTTTAACCCCAACAGGCGATCGGCAGATATGAAAATAGGTGTTTGCTACAGTATTTCTAACACGAATATCGGCTGACGTCGTTCTCCGTAGAATCCGAGCGGGTGACGTCACACCGGTCGCTCGGATGTTTATGTGAAGAAAATTTTTTTCATTAATTCGCGCATCTTATTCTGGGTGCTGCGTACTAAAAATGGTACCGGAAACTTTAGAATGATCAAGTTTACGTGCGATCACGATCGGTTTGCAATGATCGGTGGTTTCAAAATTCTTGAGTAGATGTGTGGTCTGCGGTTTTACCGTGTGAGACAGCAGTTTGTTATACATTTTGTTGTTTTCTTCACATATCGTGCTGCTTTCGTTAGGAGTATAATTTATATTGATTAGTAAATATACCCTGAATGCTATACGATATGATTCCTGGAGCCGTTACACATCCTGGAGGATCTATTATGGGTGTGTTGTGCCCGCCACGTACTTGTCGTCATAATCAATGCGATCGTTGTTGTAACGTGGCGGGGTGGGGTGCGGGAGGTTACGGTTAATTTATGAGTCAAAATATTTGAAAATTAATTGTCTGCCTTCCATCCGTGTCTCGTTCCGCTTGTTTATTGTAGGTTTGTGCTTATTTTATAGGCCAAGCCAGCCCCGCCATCATGTGACGACTGCCATAAGTTTGTCCGTGTAATGTTCAAAGACCATGTCTGTTTTAGGTGTGCCCTGTGTAATATAGATCATAGGTGTAATGTTTGTGCAGTGTGGTCCGTCGAAACGATGGTTAAGTTCCTTGCCCAGAAGGACGTGGCTGGGTCTGACGCGGGGTCAGGCGGTCCGAGAGGAAATCGTGGAGCGCCCGGTTCGGCCGGTGGGGGTGCTCCACGTCCCCAGCTGGAGGTGGCGGAGATGGCACCGCCGGCGTGGTTTGGTCCGGCTATGCAGGGTTTTCTGCATAGCGTTCTGCCCACGCTGGTGTCGTCCCTGCTACCAAAGGTTGGGGGGCAGTTTCTCCCCATGCCTGGTACGGATCCTGTCCTCGGACAGGAGTCTGGACTGGTTACCGAGGGGGCCGTCTCGTATGGCCCCCTTGCGGTCCCGTCTGGCTTTGGCCAGACGGGTTCTGTCTCTCTGCGGCCACCTCCGGGTGGTCCAGTAGCGGTGGCCGGTCCGTCAGGTGTGGGAGCCGTCCGCCAGGACGGCTCCACGGTTGACTCGTCTAGTGACGGCTCTTCGGAGTCTGAAGACGAGGAGGCCGAGGAGGAGAGGTTGCTGCGGCCCGTGAAGCCGCAGGTGGAGAATATGGAGGTTGATTCCGTCCTGGACGGAACCGGCCTCCATTTGTCTGGTTTGGCGCAAGCCAGGTCAGCGGCTCCACCTGCGGCTGAGGCCAATCCGTTACCTTGCACTGGTTCCGCGCGGCTTGGTTTGTCACCAGCCGTCAGGGGAACGGGTGTGCCGGGCCAGGCGTGGTACTCACCTATCTCGCCTGGTCCGGCTGCCGGACGTGGGGTGCCGTTGGCGCCCGTGTCCGGCTATGGTTCCGCGACTGTTACGGGTCTGTACGGTTTTCCGTGCGGACCTACCCCATGGACCGGAGTGTTTCATGGGGTGGCGGCAGAACCGTGTGGTAGCGGAGTGCCTGGCGTGTCAGCCGTGGCTCCTTGCCGGGAGGCCGTGGCTGGCAGACCCGTGAGCACGTCAACGGGTGATGTTTGCGGGGGTATCTTCTTCGGAGGTAGATTGGTCTGATGCTCTGGCGTGGCTAGCCAGAGTGGACCCGTCTGTGGTTTCGGCCACGGCCGATGAAGATGCGCCCCGTCCGTCGGTTGCGTCGATTAGGACGGGGATTTTGCCCGCGGCCCGGATCCAGTCAGTGGGACTGGATCCACGGTTCATTGATTTGTTGGATGCTATTTATAGCAAACAACTAATGACCAAGGGTCAGCTCCCTGTGGCCTCCCGGGAGGTGCGGGCAAGATGTCGTATTCCGCGGGGTGAATACGACAGGTATGGTGTAGTCCCGTCGGTCACGGATGATGACCGATGGGTACTGGGCGTCCAGAGTGCCGGGTCGGGTGGTCCCGGTCCGGCATTAGTGGATAAGTCCCAGGTACACCAGGAAGAAGTCCTGGCCCTATGCGATGAGGGTGTGAGGGCAGCGATGAGCGCTGTCAATCACTCTTATCGTCTACTTCAGTCGGTGTGGGCTGAAGCGGGGGCAGGCCACCCTGTGCCACCTGTGGCGCTATCGTGTGTTAATGACGGCTTGGTGCTGTCAATGGACGCATTGGCAAGGGTGCAAGCGCGAGTGACGAAGTCCAGGAGGCAAATGGTCATTGACCATATGCGTCCGGCTACGGCAGTCAGGGAACGTCTTCTTGGGATGCCCCTGACAGGGCCTAGCATCTTTGGTGGCTAAGCGCGGGCCATCTTAGAGGACACCGCCAGTGTTGCGCAGAATTGGTTAGCGGTAAATCTACAGCTAGAGCTAGTGCGGCAAGCGCACGCACTAGGGGCTGTGGGCAAACCGCTAACGGGACAGCCTTCAAAGAAACAGAAGAAGCATAAGAGCAAGGCGAAAGCCAGGCCTGTTGCGACTTCTGTTTCGGCTGGGTTCTCGGAGCCGCCGCCGGCGAAGAAACCCAGGAAGGTTGTAGAGGCGCCTACCCTCCCCAATGTTGCTCCTGACCGCCCTAGAGGTGGGAAGGGCAAGGGGAATGGTAAGGGTAAGGCCTCAAAGGGCGGACAGAAGGGGCCGAAGCGTACCTGAGGGTACGCAAGCTCCCTTCATATCCGCCTGGACCGCACCTGTGCGACAGGAACAGCGGTGCCAGTTATACCCGTCGTGCCTAGAACGAAATGGTTCTCACTCTCTCTCGTTAAGAAAGAGGGGGGGGGGGCTGACTGCGAGCTGGACAACCCCGTTAGACGTCGAGGCGTCTATGGTGGGTGGAAGGCTCATGCGTTTCGTCGAGGCCTGGCGAGGTGTGACGTCAGACAGTCTGGTCCTGGGATGGTTATCCCAGGGTTACATGCCGGAGTGGTGGGACTTTCCGCCACAAAATCTGTCTTTGGCACCTGTCTGGACATCCGTACCAAGGGAGCCAGACAAGTTAGAAGCCGTTCAAAAGGAAGTGTCAGGTTTGCTTCTGAAGGGAGCAATAAAACCAGCAAACCAGCGGAACACTCCAGGCTTCTATTCAAACATGTTCCTTGTCCCCAAGAGCACGGGGGGATGGAGACCCATACTCAATCTCAGGCCATTAAATTGGTTTATCCATACGCCTCGGTTCCAGATGGAAACGCCGAGGTCGGTAATGGCGGGATTGAGGAAAGGAATGTGGTGTGTATCGATCGATCTGAAAGATGCATATTTCCACATTCCGGTGAATCAGAGTTGGCACAGGTTTCTGAGATTTGCGTTTCAGAATCAAGTATGGGAGTTTACAGTTCTCCCGTTTGGCCTGTCGACAGCTCCGAGGGTTTTTCACAAGAGTGGTCCTTGCGGTGACAGCGTTTCTCAGAAAAGAGAACGTGGCGCTACACACCTACATAGACGACTGGCTGCTCAAGGCAGACTCGGCAGCCAGGTTGAACGTGGATACTGCTCTGACTCTGAAGTTACTTTCAGATCTAGGCTGGATAGTCAACGAGGAGAAATCCGAGTTGACGCCCACTCAACATTTCGTTTATTTGGGGATGCGATTCGACCTCGAGGAGGGCAGGGTTTACCCATCAGAGCCCAGAGTGGTGTCTCTGTTAGCCATCCTCAGGAGTTTTCGAGTGGGAAACCACATTCAGGCGAGGCGGTTCCTTCAGATGCTGGGCATGATGGTCTCCATGGAGCAGGTTATCCCGTACGCTGCTCTAATGCGAAGACCTATCCGGTTGTATCTGATGTCTTTGTGGAAACAGAGAACAGAACCCCTGTCAAAACTGGTGCCAGTTTTGGAGCCGATAATATCGCATCTTCTATGGTGGAAACAGCGTCAGAATCTCCTAATAGGGGTTTCGCTGCACCTACCCCACCCCCAGCTGTCCGTTTACACGGATGCATCGCTGGAGGGGTGGGGTGCCTGCCTGGGAGAACACAAGGTCTCGGGCACATGGACTCTCCCGGAGAGTCAGCTGCATATCAATCTGTTGGAAATGATGGCAGTGGAACTGGCGTTGGAAGAGTTCCTTCCGATGATCAGGGGCAAGGTGATATTGATACGGTCGGACAATTCGACAGTAGTATCATATATGAATCGCCAAGGCGGGACCAGGTCGCCCACCCTGTGCATCAGGGTGTGGCACTTGATTCAATGGTGCAGGAATTACTCGGTTGTTTTGAAAGCAGCTCATATTCCTGGCCGATTAAACATTCTGGCGGATGCTTTGTCTCGCAGACAGAGAATCTTGCCAACAGAATGGTCCCTCAACCCTCCAGTTCTAAGACGGATCTTTGAGCATTGGGGCAAACCCAACGTGGACTTGTTCGCCACAAAGGAAAATGCTCAAATCATGACATATGTCTCGCCGATTCCAGATCCAAATGCCGTCGATACAGACGCTCTGGCGATAAGCTGGAGAGGGATGCACGCGTACGCGTACCCACCCACCATTCTTCTACCGAGATGGTATTGGTGAAGGTCAGGGAGGAGCCGTGTCTGGTCCTGCTAATAGCGCCGTATTGGCCGAGCAGGGCGTGGTTCACGGATCTTCTAGATCTGCTGGTGGAAAATCCTGTGCAGTTGCCCGAGATTCCGAACATAATCTCCCAGGCCAAGGGACGCTTCCTACACGAGCGTCCCGAAATGTTCAAATTGACTGCGTGGATGTTGTCAAACAACGTTCCACGTCGGAAGGCTTTTCTCGACAGGCTGCTGATTTCATCGCGGCTGCGAGAAGGAGGTCAACCTTCAAGTCATATAACAACAAGGTTAACAGATTTGCAGACTTGTGTGAAGAAAAGGGTATTGATACCTTTCAATCCACTATTCAGCAAATAGCAGACTTTCTCTGTGAGCTGTTCTTTGCAGGACTAGCTCCCGTCACAATTGCTGGATACAAGTCAGCTTTGGCACCAGTTATCCCTTGTCTAGCCAACAGGGATAGTCCAGAGGTGGCCCAGTTAAATGTGATGTTGAAGGGAATGAGCAATCTCCGCCCGAGACAACCGGTAGTCATTCCAGCCTGGAGTCTATCTTTAGTGCTTAATGTACTGGCCAAGCACCCTTTCGAACCATTGCGTTCGGCTAGTCTAAAGCATTTGACTCTAAAGGCGGTCTTTCTATTGGCAGCTTCCTCGGCTAGAAGGCGCAGTGAGATCCATGCGCTTTCGGCAGAGAGGAACCGATTTATTGTTTCTGGAGAAGGTCTGCGTCTTCTGCCAAGAGCAGAGTTTATGTCAAAGAACCAATCTTTGAGATATCCCGGCAAACCGATCATTATACCGAAGTTAACTAGGTTTGATCGTGATGCCAGTGTCTGGTGCCCGGTCCGTGCTTTGACTAAGTACAAGAAACGGACTGACTCGTTACGGTCGAACGATAGACATCTGTGGATCTGCCATAAAAAGCCTTATGGCGCCGCATCCATGGATACTATCTCTCGTTGGGTGGTCGAATGCATTCAGACTACTCACGAGATGGCGACTGGGCACCAGGTGCAAGGCGTAAGGGCACACAATGTCAGAGGAGTAGCCGCCTCGACCGCCCTTTACAATGGTGTTCCGTTAGAGGACATCATGGCCGTTGCACAATGGCACTGTGAGTCCTCATTTACGGATTACTATATGAGGGATGTGTCAGACTCAGCCAATCCACTCGCTTTAGCTGTTTTGAAACGATAGTTAGTGACCACACTGCTCTTCACCCTTTTTTCACTTCCGTAAGAAAAGAACTTAAAGCAGGCATGGTCAAGCGAGAGGATGACAACCAGATTGTGTCACTGATGGCCGAACCAGTGAATGGTTGGAGGCGGTACGTCTGAAGTCCAATTATCATAAGGTAATTCAATAGTGAGAGTTTTTTGTATTATGTATATGTATCATGTTCATTCATCTTATATATTCATGCTCATTCCCAGGCTAATACATGGAATATGCAGGGAGTAGTTAACCCTCTTGGCATCTTTGTGTTTTCAGGTGAGATACATGTTCGTTAGTTCTCTCCCTTTTCTTAGGAGGAAAAAGGGGGGGGGGGCCGTGACGCGAATGTGATTCGGTTCCGTGAACTTGACGGTCCTTTTAGGTCTCCGTTAGTCAAGTTTGAAGTCTAAAATCTTTCTCCAAGGGGCAAAATTAGCATTTATGGCTTGCCCCTTCCCACCAGGTTACTGATCAAATCTGGTGTATATCAGAAGTAACAGTATTGATCGAAGGAGAATGCAGGAAATGTCAATTTCCCTTTCTCCGAGATCTAACAATACTCACCATTCTGTTACGGACCCAGCCTCCCAGCCCCACAGAGGCAAGCTATAGTTTTCTCTTGTTTGGTGGCTATGCAAACAATATGAGCTCTATGGTAAACGGGTACTCGGCAGTTGGGAGCCGAGTACCAGGTTCCCAGGAGTCGGTAAAGCTTTCTAAGTCTATAATCCTAGAGCCGCTGTCAGGGCCAGCTGTATATCAGAAGTAACAGAATGGTGAGTATTGTTAGATCTCGGAGAAAGGGAAATTGACATTTCCTGCATTCCCAGGCTAATATATGCAAAGAGCAGTTAACCCTCTTGGCATATTTGTGTTTCAGGCGAGATGCATGTTCGTGAGTTCTCTCCCTTTTCTTAGGAGAAAAACGGGGGGCGTGGCAGTGATGCGAATGTGATTCGGTTCCGTTAACTTGGTCCTTTTAGTGCTCCATTAATCAAGTTTAAGTCTAGCTCTTTCTCCAAGGGGCAAAAGTAGCAATTGATGGCTTGCCCCTTCCCACCAGGTTACTGACTAAATCTGGTGTATATCAGGAGTAATAGTATGGTGAGTATTGATCGAAGGAGAATGAAGGAAATTTCAATTTCCCTTTCTCCGAGATCTAACAATACTCACCATTCTATTACGGACCCAGCCTCCCATCCCCACGGAGGCAAGCCATGGGTATCTCTTGTTTGGTGGCTATGCAAACAATATGAGCTTCATGGCAAACGGGTACTCGGCAGTTGGGAGCCGAGTACCCGGTTCCAGGAGTCGGTAAAGGTTACTAAGTCTATGGTCCTAGGGCCCAGCTATCCTGGCTAGCTGTATCAGAAGTAATAGAATGGTGAGCATTGTTAGATCTCGGACAAAGGGATATTGAAATTTCCTTCATTTTATACTGGTATGCTTCAACACCTCTAATGAGAATTTTAATTGTCAATATTTCTGGCAGCCCTCTTGGATTTTCCAAACATTTTTGGGAATCTGGTGAACGTAAACTCCTCATTAACCACTTGACCGAATTCAAGCAAAAAGACCCTAGAGTGGGATGCTTCAGAACCTCTATACATAATTTGCTTGGTCTATTTTTTCAGTGGCCATCTTGAATTTTCTGAAAGATGGCAGGAAATTGTTTAAAATCTTACTCCTCATTAACTGCTTGGGCAATCTCAACCAGACTTGGCTGGAATGATACTATCTATGGTGGTAGGTTTCAGAACATGTGTACAGAATTTTGATTGGTAGATTTTTCCGGCAGCCATCTCGGATTTTCCGAAGATTTCTAGAAATCGGTTAAAACCCGACTCATTAACCTCTTGGCCGATTTCAAGCAAACTTGGCTGGAAGGATCCTAGAGTAGTGTGCTTCAGAACGGCTCTACAGAGTTTTGATCTCGGCAGCCATCTTGAATTTTCTAAAATATGGGGATGAGAGGGGTGAAATGCTAAGCTTCAGAATTGGTATACAAGATTTGACTGCTTCCTTCTTTTTTTAGTGGCTATCTTGGATTTTCAAAAAAATGGCGGGAAATCATTTACAACGTTACTCCTCATTAACCACTTGTTTTAAAATTTCAATTAAAAGGCTACTTCTCATTAACTGCTTGAACGATTTCAAGCAAATTCGGCTGGAAGGACTCTAGAGTGGTGTGCTTCAGAGTATACAGAATTTTGATTGGTCAATTTGTTCGGTGGCCATCTTATGTTTTCCGAAGGGTGTGAATTTGTTTAAGATGCTACTCATTAACCGCTTAGGCAATTTCAACAAGATTTGGCTGGAGGGATTCTATAGTCATAACCTCTATTCAGAATTTTGATAGGTCGATGTTTTGGCAGCCATCTTTGATTTTCTGAAAAATTTCCAGAACCATGTACTCCTTAATCATTGGCCCACTTTCAGCAGAACTTGGGTGGAATGATCCAATAATGGCACGATTCAATATATCAAACGAAAATCTTAATTGTTCAATTTTTGTCTCGTCTGCGACGCAGAAAGCAAGACATATGTGCCACTTTGCCGCCGGCTTCAACAAGGTTAAGTTTTTGCGTTCAGCAAAACTTATCAGGTTGTATTTCAGGATTGGTTAATCATATTGGAACTAAACTTGGATACATTGTTACCTACAATGTTAGGAAGCAGCATGTTGATACTAAGGTCACAAGGTCAAAGGTGTCACTGTGACCTTGATACAAAACTCAGTTTTTCTTTCAGGATAGGGTTATTCTCCTTCGATCAATACTCACCATTCTGTTACTTCTGATATACAGCTGGCCCTGACAGCGGCTCTAGGATTATAGACTTAGAAAGCTTTACCGACTCCTGGGAACCGGGTACCCGGCTCCCCACTGCCGAGTACCCGTTTACCATAGAGCTCATTCTTGTTTGCATAGCAACAAGTGCAATACATGCTTTTCGCATTAAGGATTTTAGTGTTTTTTAAAAGAATCTAAGTCTTTAATCAGTGATAGTTTGTGTGTTCTGAAAGGATAACTAAGGACTATGGAGAATACCGCCCAAGATAACCAGGTTGTATTGTTCTTTATATCCATAGTTAAAAGACTTAGGTCTCTAAATTTCGTTGTGTCGCATGTTCCAATTTCTAACCCCATAGAATCTGGGACGTGTGCTAGCAACGATATATGCCAGACGATCGCCTTCTTTAAACCCCAACAGGCGATCGGCAGATATGAAAATAGGTGTTTGCTACGGTATTTCTAACACGAATATCGGCTGACGTCGTTCTCCGTAGAATCCGAGCGGGTGACGTCACACCCGGTCGCTCGGATGTTTATGTGAAGAAAAATTTTTCATTAATCGCGCATCTTGTTCTGGGTGCTGCGTACTAAAAATGGTACCGGAAACTTTAGAATGATCAAGTTTACGTGCAATCACGATCGGTTTGCAATGATCGGTGGTTTCAAAATTCTTGAGTAGATGCGTGGTCTGCGGTTTTACCGTATGAGACAGCAGTTGTTATACATTTTGTTGTTTTCTTCACATATCGTGCTGCGTTCGTTAGGAGTATAATTTATATTGATTAGTAAATATACCCTGAATGCTATGCGATATGATTCCTGGAGCCGTTGCACATCCTGTAGGATCTATTATGGGTGTGTTGTGCCCGCCGCGTTCTTGTCGTCATAATCAATGCGATCGTTGTTGTAACGTGGCGGGGTGGGGTGCGGGAGGTTACGGTTAATTTATGAGTCAAAATATTTGAAAATTAATTGTCTGCCTTCCATCCGTGTCTCGTTCCGCTTGTTTATTGTAGGTTTGTGCTTATTTTATAGGCCAAGCCAGCCCCGCCATCATGTGACGACTGCCATAAGTTTGTCCGTGTAATGTTCAAGGACCATGTCTGTTTTAGGTGTGCCCTGTGTAATATAGATCATAGGTGTAATGTTTGTGCAGTGTGGTCCGTCGAAACGATGGTTAAGTTCCTTGCCCAGAAGGACTTGGCTGGGTCTGACGCGGGGTCAGGCGGTCCGAGAGGAAATCGTGGAGCGCCCGGTTCGGCCGGTGGGGGTGCTCCACGTCCCCAGCTGGAGGTGGCGGAGATGGCACCGCCGGCGTGGTTTGGTCCGGCTATGCAGGGTTTTCTGCATAGCGTTCTGCCCACGCTGGTGTCGTCCCTGCTACCAAAGGTTGGGGGGCAGTTTCTCCCCATGCCTGGTACGGATCCTGTCTTCGGACAGGATTCTGGACTGGTTACCGAGGGGGCCGTCTCGTACGGCCCCCTGGCGGGTCCGTCTGGCTTCGGCCAGACGGGTTCTGTCTCTCTGCGGCCACCTCCGGGTGGTCCAGTAGCGGTGGCCGGTCCGTCAGGTGTGGGAGCCGTCCGCCAGGACGGCTCCACGGTTTATTCGTCTAGTGACGGCTCTTCGGAGTCTGAAGACGATGAGGCCGAGGAGGAGAGGTTGCTGCGGCCCGTGAAGCCGCAGGTGGAGAATATGGAGGTTGATTCCGTCCTGGACGGAACCGGCCTCCATTTGTCTGGTTTGGCGCAAGCCAGGTCAGCGGCTCCGCCTGCGGCTGAGGCCAATCCGTTACCGTGCACCGGTTCCGCGCGGCTTGGTTTGTCACCAGCCGTCAGGGGAACCGGTGTGCCGGGCCAGGCGTGGTACTCACCTATCTCGCCTGGTCCGGCAGCCGGACATGGGGTGCCGTTGGCGCCCGTGGCCGGCTATGGTTCCGCGACGGTTACGGGTCCGTACGGTTTTCCGTGCGGACCTACCCCATGGACCGGAGTGTTTCATGGGGTGGCGGCGGAACCATGTGGTAGCGGAGTGCCTGGCGTGTCAGCCGTGGCTCCTGGCCGGGAGGCCATGGCTGGCAGACCCGTAAGCATGTCAACGGGTGACATGTTTGCGGGGGTATCTTCTTCGGAGTTAGACTGGTCTGATGCTCTGGCGTGGCTAGCCAGAGTTGACCCGTCTGTGGTTTCGGCCACGGCCGATGAAGATGCGCCCCGTCCGTCGGTTGCATCGATTAGGACGGGGATTTTGCCCGCGGCCCGGATCCAGTCAGTGGGACTGGATCCACGGTTCATTGATTTGTTGGATGCTATTTATAGTAAACAACTAATGACCAAGGGTCAGCTCCCTGCGGCCTCCAGGGAGGTGCGGGCAAGGTGCCGTATTCCGCGGGGTGAATACGACAGGTATGGTGTAGTCCCGTCGGTCACGGAGGATGACCGATGGGTACTGGGCGTCCAGAGTGCCGGTTCGGGTGGTCCCGGTCCGGCACTAGTGGATAAGGCCCAGGTACACCAGGAAGAAGTCCTGGCCCTATGCGATGAGGGTGTGAGGGCAGCCATGAGCGCTGTCAATCACTCCTATCGTCTACTTCAGTCGGTGTGGGCTGAAGCGGGGGCAGGCCACCCTGTGCCACCTGTGGCGCTATCGTGCGTTAATGACGGCTTGGTGCTGTCAATGGACGCATTGGCAAGGGTGCAAGCGCGTGTGACGAAGTCCAGGAGGCAAATGGTCATTGACCATATGCGTCCGGCTACGGCAGTCAAGGAGCGTCTTCTTGGGACGCCCCTGACAGGGCCTAGCATCTTTGGTGGCCAAGCGCGGGCCATCTTAGAGGACACCGCCAGTATTGCGCAGAATCGGTTAGCGGTAAATCTACAGCTAGAGCTAGTGCGGCAAGCGCACGCACTAGGGGCTGTGGGTAAGCCGCTATCAGTACAGCCTTCAAAGAAACAGAAAAAGCATAAGGGCAAGGCGAAAGCCAGGCCTATTGCGACGTCTGTTTCGGCTGGGTTTTCGGAGCCGCCGCCGGCGAAGAAACCCAGGAAGGCTGTAGAGGCGCCTACCCTCCCCAATGTTGCTCCGGACCGCCCTAGAGGTGGTAAGGGGAAGGGTAAGGGTAAGGCCTCAAAGGGCGGACAGAAGGGGCCGAAGCGTACCTGAGGGTACGCAAGCTCCCTTCATATCCGCCTGGACCGCACCTGTGCGACAGGAACAGCGGTGCCAGTTATACCCGTCGTGCCTAGAACGAAATGGTTCTCACTCTCTCTCGTTAAGAAAGGGGGGGGGGCGGACTGCGAGCCGGACAACCCCGTTAGACGTCGAGGCGTCTATGGTGGGTGGAAGGCTCATGCGTTTCGTCGAGGCTTGGCGAGGTGTGACGTCAGACAGTCTGGTCCTGGGATGGTTATCCCAGGGTTACATGCCGGAGTGGTGGGACTTTCCGCCACAAAATCTGTCTTTGGCACCAGTCTGGACACCCGTACCAAGGGAGCCAGACAAGTTAGAAGCCGTTCAAAAGGAAGTGTCGGGTTTGCTTCTGAAGGGAGCAATAAAACCAGCAAACCGGAACACTCCAGGCTTCTATTCAAACATGTTCCTTGTCCCCAAGAGCACGGGGGGATGGAGACCCATACTCAATCTCAGGCCATTAAATTGGTTTATCCATACGCCTCGGTTCCAGATGGAAACACCGAGGTCGGTAATGGCGGGATTGAGGAAAGGAATGTGGTGTGTATCGATCGATCTGAAAGATGCATATTTCCACATTCCGATCAATCGGAGTTGGCACAGGTTTCTGAGATTTGCGTTTCAGAATCAAGTATGGGAGTTTACAGTTCTCCCGTTTGGCCTGTCGACAGCTCCGAGGGTTTTCACAAGAGTGGTCCTTGCGGTGACAGCGTTTCTCAGAAAAGAGAACGTGGCGCTACACACCTACATAGACGACTGGCTGCTCAAGGCAGACTCGGCAGCCAGGTTGAACGTGGATACTGCTCTGACTCTGAAGTTACTTTCAGATCTAGGCTGGATAGTCAACGAGGAGAAATCCGAGTTGACACCCACTCAACATTTCGTTTATTTGGGGATGCGATTCGACCTCGAGGAGGGCAGGGTTTACCCGTCAGAGCCCAGAGTGGTGTCTCTGTTAGCCATCCTCGGGAGTTTTCGAGTGGGAAACCACATTCAGGCGAGGCGGTTCCTTCAGATGCTGGGCATGATGGTCTCCATGGAGCAGGTTATCCCGTACGCTGCTCTAATGCGAAGACCTATCCAGTTGTATCTGATGTCTCTGTGGAAACAGAGAACAGAACCCCTGTCAAAACTGGTGCCAGTTTTGGAGCCGATAATATCGCATCTTCTATGGTGGAAACAGCGTCAGAATCTCCTAATAGGGGTTTCGCTGCACCTACCCCACCCCCAGCTGTCCGTTTACACGGATGCATCGCTGGAAGGGTGGGGTGCCTGCCTGGGAGAACACCAGGTCTCGGGCACATGGACTCTCCCGGAGAGTCAGCTGCATATCAATCTGTTGGAAATGATGGCAGTGGAACTGGCGTTGGAAGAGTTCCTTCCGATGATCAGGGGCAAGGTGATATTGATACGGTCGGACAATTCGACAGTAGTATCATATATGAATCGCCAAGGAGGGACCAGGTCGCCCACCCTGTGCATCAGGGTGTGGCACTTGATTCAATGGTGCAGGAATTACTCGGTTGTTTTGAAAGCAGCTCATATTCCTGGCCGATTGAACATTCTGGCGGATGCTTTGTCTCGCAGACAGAGAATCCTGCCAACAGAATGGTCCCTCAACCCTCCAGTTCTACGACGGATCTTCGAGCATTGGGGCAAACCCAACGTGGACTTGTTCGCCACAAAGGAAAATGCTCAAATCATGACATATGTCTCGCCGATTCCAGATCCAAATGCCGTCGATACAGACGCTCTGGCGATAAGCTGGAGAGGGATGCACGCTTACGCGTATCCACCCACCATTCTTCTACCGAAGGTATTGGTGAAGGTCAGGGAGGAACCGTGTCTGGTCCTGCTAATAGCGCCGTATTGGCCGAGCAGGGCGTGGTTCACGGATCTTCTAGATCTGCTGGTGGAAAATCCTGTGCAGTTGCCCGAGATTCCGAACATAATCTCCCAGGCCAAGGGACGCTTACTACACGAGCGTCCCGAAATGTTCAAATTGACTGCGTGGATGTTGTCAAACAACGTTCCACGTCGGAAGGCTTTTCTCGACAGGCTGCTGATTTCATCGCGGCTGCGAGAAGGAGGTCAACCTTCAAGTCATATAACAACAAGGTTAACAGATTTGCAGACTGGTGTGAAGAAAAGGGTATTGATACCTTTCAATCCACTATTCAGCAAATAGCAGACTTTCTCTGTGAGCTGTTCTTTACAGGACTAGCTCCCGTCACAATTGCTGGATACAAGTCAGCTTTGGCATCAGTTATCCCTTGTCTAGCCAACAGGGATAGTCCAGAGGTGGCCCAGTTAAACGTGATGTTGAAGGGAATGAGCAATCTCCGCCCGAGACAACCGGTAGTCATTCCAGCCTGGAGTCTATCTTTAGTGCTTAATGTACTGGCCAAGCACCCATTCGAACCGTTGCGTTCGGCTAGTCTAAAGCATTTGACTCTAAAGGCGGTCTTTCTATTGGCAGCTTCCTCAGCTAGAAGGCGCAGTGAGATCCATGCGCTTTCGGCAGAGTGGAACCGATTTATTGTTTCTGGAGAAGGTCTTCTGCCAAGAGAAGAATTTATGTCAAAGAACCAATCTTTGAGATATCCCGGCAAACCGATCATTATACCGAAGTTAACCAGGTTTGATCGTGATGCCAGTGTCTGGTGCCCGGTCCATGCTTTGACTAAGTACAAGAAACGGACTGACTCGTTACGGTCGAACGATAGACATCTGTGGATCTGCCATAAAAAGCCTTATGGCGCCGCATCCATGGATACTATCTCTCGGTGGGTGGTCGAATGCATTCAGACTACTCATGAGATGGCGACTGGGCACCAGGTGCAGGGCGTAAGGGCACACGATGTTAGAGGAATAGCCGCCTCGACCGCCCTTTACAATGGTGTTCCGTTAGAGGACATCATGGCCGTTGCACAATGGCACTGTGAGTCCTCATTTACGGATTACTATATGAGGGATGTGTCAGACTCAGCCAATCCACTCGCTTTAGCTGTTTTGAAACGATAGTTAGTGACCACACTGCTTTTCCCCTTTTTTCACTTTGGTAAGAAAAGAACCTAAAGCAGGCATGGTCAAGCGAGAGGATGTCAACCAGATTGTGTCACTGATGGCCGAACCGGTGTATGGTTGTAGGCGGTACGTCTGAAGTCCTGTTATCATAAGGTAATTCAACAAGTGAGAGTTTTTTGTATTATGTATATGTATCATGTTCATTCATCTTATATATTCATGCTCATTCCCAGGCTAATACAAGCGATATGCAGGGAGTAGTTAACCCTCTTGGCATATTGGTGTTTCAGGCGAGATACATGTTCGTTAGTTCTCTCCCTTTTCTTAGGAGGAAAAAGGGGGGGGGGGGGCTGTGACGCGAATGTGATTCGGTTCCGTGAACTTGACGGTCCTTTTAGGTCTCCGTTAGTCAAGTTTGAAGTCTAAAATCTTTCTCCAAGGGGCAAAATTAGCATTTATGGCTTGCCCCTTCCCACCAGGTTACTGATCAAATCTGGTGTATATCAGAAGTAACAGAATGGTGAGTATTGATCGAAGGAGAATGCAGGAAATGTCAATTTCCCTTTCTCCGAGATCTAACAATACTCACCATTCTGTTACGGACCCAGCCTCCCAGCCCCACGGAGGCAAGCCATAGTTTTCTCTTGTTTGGTGGCTATGCAAACAATATGAGCTCTATGGTAAACGGGTACTCGGCAGTGGGGAGCCGGGTACCCGGTTCCCAGGAGTCGGTAAAGCTTTCTAAGTCTATAATCCTAGAGCCGCTGTCAGGGCCAGCTGTATATCAGAAGTAACAGAATGGTGAGTATTGTTAGATCTCGGAGAAAGGGAAATTGACATTTCCTGCAATCTTATTGAAACTAAACTTAGATACATTGTTACCTATAATGTTAGGAAGCAGCATGTGTACACTGAAGTCGCACCGTCGACGGTCAATATAATTCTGACCTCTACAAAACCTCGTATGTAGCTCGAATTAGCAGTTCATATCTCATCTACATTTAAGTATGCTGTAGCTAACCTTTGACATACTTCCTTGTAATTGGAGGGCATCATACAATGATGTTGGGCCAAAAGTGTAAAGGTCAAGGTTATTGTGACATTGGTGAAAACTGTGGGGTTCTTCAACATTAACATTTTGAGTTTGGCTCAACTTACCAGTTTATATCTTATATTTATTTCCAAGCATACAGTTCCGACATTCGGACACATCCTTGCTTATAATGGGTTGGGATAACACAAACACCTTGGCATTAAAAGGTCAAGGTCAGTGTGATAATTACAAAACTCATGGGTTTTCTCAACAATCACATTTTACTTTTACCTCAACTTAGCAGTTCATATCTCATATTGTGTTAATCATAATGCACCCAAACTTGTACACTTGCTAATGAGAGGTGATGAGACAATTAGTTTGGGGTCAAAAGGTCAATGTTCATGGTCAATCATAAGTATATTGATAAGCCTCCTATATTGATTTTATGGTAGAACTCAACGCACGCACGCACGCACGCACGCACGCACGCACGCACGCACGCACGCACGCACGCACGCACGCACGCACGCACGCACGCACGCACGCACGCACGCACGCACGCACGCACGCACGCACGCACGCACGCACGCACGCACGCACGCACGCACGCACGCACGCACGCAGACTGTCTTTCACTTAGTCAAGCCTCTCCTGAAGTGAATTTTAGGAGTGTATATCATCATCACATGCCATGGTCACCTACATTACTCAATAAAAATGACAGAGTTTGACTCTTACCACTCTGATGTCAATATTTTATATTTTTAATGTGACAATGGCAAAGAAACGGGTGTACATTTTTCAACAACTTTGCTGGACGATGTTGCTGTCTATGACAGCAACATCTTCCACCAAATTTGTTGAAAAATGAACACAGTTCATCTTTTAATTTAATTTAAAAATTTCTAATTTTGACATCGGTGTGGTAAGGGATAAGAGTGTATGGTACTGGTCAGTTGACACTGCTCTTCTTTGTGGTTTAACTGTCTCGCTGCTGCAAGCTACCGGACAACAATTTCGATGGACACTAACACTAGACCGGTTGAATATTTTGAAAACTATTTGACTGAAGGTTGTTGGTGGCTTAGCTTTCAGTCAAATTGTTTTCAAAATATTCTTCATATCCAGAGTTAAACCCCATGTACAATGTAGTCTGCAGAAATTCAAATTTAAATCCAGGAGAGCTATTTATGCCTCCCCTTCCAAATTGTCATGGAGAGGCCTGCCTAATTATTCACATCATCACCTCAAATTGCTAGCAATTACAACCTTCATCACCTTCTTCCAACCATACAAATGATAAATATGGTTATTCACTAATGAAGAATTAAAAAAAATAGATTTGTCTAGCGTGTGTGGAAGTTCAGATCTGTTGAAGGTTTTATGCAATTTTAATTTTTTACATTTTTGGTGACTCAAAAGTTTTGGGCCTGATTTCAGCACATGGCTATTATGTTTGAAACAAAATATGTGTTGTTTAACCTATATCATGCTGAATTGAATTTTAAAAAATGTTTGAGAAATACTAAATATGAAACTTGATACATGTTTTAAAATATTTGCCTGAAGTTTGTTGCTATCTAACCTAGATGTAGCAACTGATTTTAAGCCAACTGTCTTTAAAATAATCTGAAATATTTTCTTTATTGACTAAGCTCATAAATATTAGGTTGAAATGTGTTTAACACGAAATGGAGTCATGTATTTGATGGAGTGGACTTGGTTGATGTGGCTGACATTTTTCCGATTCTGGTTGTTATACAGATTGAAAATAATCCGCTAAACTGATGGTTGTTTTTGCTCTATTGCGGTATCCCACCCCTTTGAGTATGAATCAGCGATCATTGTTCATCCCTATGAGGGGTCAACACGTCTTACAAATTTCTATGTGTACACCACTCTGCCCTAATAAAACACTGATTTGGAAAATCAGGAAGTTCATTTAGCTATCAGATCAGCTGCCCAGTTTTCTGTCAGTTTCTGTGATTAATTACAGAATGATCACTCTCCTTGATTGTAATGCACAGCAGATCTTTCCCTCTCCTTTCAATAGCATTGTCAGAGCGGGAGTTCTGTATGCCTGGATGACTTCTGGCTAGTGACACTGAGAAATAAACACTTCATAAGTGCTACAGGGCCAGATAAAGCCATCCTTAACCCTATGCTTAAACCTTTAATGGTCAGATTTGGTAAAAAAACCCCAAAATATTTGCTTATTGAATGTCCATTTTCAGGCCAAGAGAGGATTATTTTTGAAAATTTACCACTAGAATGACTGGCTCTGTTTTCGAGCCAGGCACTCTAGTGGTAAATTTTTAAAAATAGACTTCTTGGCAGGCAAATGGACATTCCTGAAGACCACTACATAGGCCGGTTTTGACCGGCTTGACCATTAATGGGTTAAACCTTTACCACTCAAGACAACCAAAAGTGACTACTGTAGTGGTCTTGAGAAATGTCCATTTGCAGCCCCAAAAAAGATTATTTAAAAAAATTTATCACTGAAATTACTGGCTTGATACCCGAGCCAGTCATTCCAGTGATAAATTTTCAAAAATAATCTTGTCTTAGTCTGCCAATAGACATTTTCTATGTGAAAATTTAGATTTTCTTGAACAAATTTGAGGGTTAAAGGATTAAAGATGTCATCACTACAAATTAGATTTGAAAAACTTTATGCTGTAAGAAATTCTCCGTTGATTATTTTAAAACTAGTTAGACTGCATGCAGTCCCAACTTCCAGTCAAAAAAATTCCTAAATATTCATTGATTTATCTACATGTTTGGTCTACAGGAATGCCTGTGACTATTTGTCACTATTTAGCTATAGAGTGCCTGGTTCGATAATCTGTCTAGCAATTCATGTGCTAAATGTTCAAAAAATCCCCTTGGCCTGCATCTCAATTCAATAAGCAAATAACTTGATATTTTAAACCAAATTTGACCATGTAAAATTTTCAAATTCACAATGACATTTGTAAAAAATATTAGATTAATTTATACAGAATGAAATCATTGAATCGTCATACTGGTATGTTAAGATTTAATTCGTTACATCGGGGTACATAATTTAAGCTTCTAAAGGTAGACAATTTTACCCATTTTATTTTCGAGCATCAGGTGTAAATGAGCCTTTTAAGCGGTTAAAATTTACATATACAATTCAGAGTTAGACTTAGACCATCTAGCATTTCCTGTCTTAACCCTTTAAAGCCTTGAATTTGTTCAATAAAATTTCAAGTTTCTCAAAGAAAATGTAAATTTGCAGACCAAGAGAAGACTATTTTTGAAAATTTACCACTGGAATGACTGGCTCGGTTATCGAGCCAGTCACTCCAGTGGTAAATTTTCAAAAATAGTCTTCTTGGTCTGCAAATTAACATTTCTCAAGACCACTGTAGGAGCCTTTTTGGCTGATATGAGTGTTAAGGGGTTATACATGTAAACCTATAGTACAGAAGACATATTATTTACAATTTTAATGATTATGAATTCTACGCAATCTATTCAAAGGAGCAAATTTTATATATATGAAATTGAAGATTTTGAAAATAATTAGAATGGAAATTGTTGACTCCATAGATCTTCATTATTCGCAAACGCAGAGGTATATATAAATGTTTAATAAATCTCCACCTATTCATAAAGGCCTGAGTTTATCGAATACAATTTGAATGAACTGTTTATGCTGGTGATTCATAGCCCTCTACTTTAACCCTTGAGAATGTCAGTGTATGTTGAATATTTTGACACTAATTTAACTGCAACCTTTTTCGGAAGAGCTCCCAGTTAGGCTTGCGCGATTATTGCGTTGTGTGATCGCGATCGATTATTAAAAAATAATCATGATTACTCGATTAATCAGCTTGGACCCAAATTACCAAGACAACAACAACAAAAGAATATCAATAACGAAAACTGGAATGGTGTTTAGAAAATTCCATTTGCAGGACAGGAGAAGACTATTTGTGAAAATCTATCACTGGAATGCTTGGCTCGATTCTCAAGCCAGTAATACATTTTCAAAAATAGCCTCTCTTGCCCTGCAAATGGACATAGATTCACTAAGCAAAATATCCTTTTACATGACCGATCACATTAAAAAGTAATTGAAAGTTAGGTTTTGAAATGTTTTATGCATTAGAAAATATTAATGATTATTCGATTATTTAATTTTTAATCATATAAATTCATGATTTAAAACATAATCGTGATTTTCAACTTAATCGCGTAATCGCGCAAGAGTACACCCATTTACATGAACTTAAAAATATTCAACAGACCCACGGACACACTAGGTGAATTTATGGGCTCTACGCAGTGTCAGCGTAAATTTGAAGAAATTCGCCATGTGTATCCGCTCCAACAACAACGTCTGATTTCATATGCCAGCATATACACTCATATAAGGCATATCATATAAATGCACTAGCGATGGACTATCGCTCGGTGGCCAGTCTATAAATTCCTGTAGTGTGTCCGCTCTAGCGATTGCCGTCGAGCGTACGAAATGGCGATAGCTAATCATCTGACATGATTCTATCACATGTTAGATGTCATAAAAGGCTGCCCTCATGCCTTGTGTCAGGAATCGCTGAGAGGTTCGCCTAGTGTGTCCACTCATAAGCCATGACTGATTTTGGAGCGAATTCGCCAGCGTGCGAAATCGCAGCATAGAGCGTATAAATTTGCCTATTGTGTTCAATGATTTACTTACTACATTACATAATAAAATTCGTTCATTTCTGGTCTCTGGGATTAACAGGTTAAATAAATTTCATAGAGCTGGCCTCTTCAGTTCCTCGTTTATGTATGGAATTGGTGCATGTTTCACAAATGAAAAACTTATCCTAGAACATTAATTAGCATGGATCACCATAAGACAACTCCTAGATGTATACTGCCATACTGTGCATTGAACATTGAGATTTTACCCTACTGCAAAAACATGTGTACATGCACATAAACTGATATTATAAAATTATCATTTCAGACAAAGATGTATATGCTGGCTGGTAAAGCCAACAACAAGCAGCATTTAGTTACTATTGAACTAAAATCCATCGCAGTTTAAACCATTCCTATTATAAACTAAAATGACAATATTATTGAAGTCATACATCATTGGAATGCGTGTCCAATGGACCCTTCCTGTTTTAGCTATGCCCTGCTCATCGATAGCTAAGCTCCACCCACACTATGCTCGTGTTGGGATCAAGCTCTTGATTATTTTAAAACTAATTTGACTGGGTGCTGTTGCTGCCTATGGGAGCATCGTCTAGGGCAACAGCGAATTAGTTTCAAAATAGTCAACAGCATCTTTATTAACCATTTAGCACTCATATCGGCCAAAAAATGGCTTCTGCAGTAGTCTTGAGAAATGTTCACTTGCAGACCAAGAGAAGAGTACTATTTTTATGCTCCCCGAAAAAAATTTCGCGGGAGCATATAGTCGCCACTTTGTCCGTCCGTCCATTCATCTGTCCATTCGTTCACCATATATAAGTTTGTCCGGGGCATAGTTTCAAGACTCACATATGGTCACCAAACTTGGTATGTGGATGCATCTTAGGGAGAAGGTGTGTGCGGAGTATGAAAAGTAGGTCATGCTGACCTACTTTTCATGGTCGACTGAATATCACAGAAAATGTTTCTCCGGGCCATAGTTTCAAGACACTCACATATGGTCACCAAACTTGGTATTGATTATTACAGAAAATATCTCTGTTCATTTTGAACATAGTTTTTATATGTATTTTTCATATGTTGCCAAGCAAAGTCTAAGTGTGTTTATTTAGAGAAACATAGATTTTGCTTTTATTAAGCTATCCTTAACAAATTGTTCATTAGGGCAAATCCCGCCAGACCAAAGAATGATGGCCCACCGAATCATTCCTACTCTACAAATTGTGGATTTAACATCACTACCCCAAACCAACAATATTTTAAGAATGGCCTGCTATGGTGATATCTCATTGACAATTTCAAGTTCGTTTCTCTGTCAGTGTCTGAGCCACAGTTCCAAACCTTTCCCTGAAGCTTATGCCTTCGGGTTATCCATTCAGTTTCTCTGCAGGGTATGCCTTTGGGGAGCATACATCAATTTATTGATTTGCCTTGTTGAAAGTTTACCAATGGAATGACTGGCTCGATAACCGAGCCAGTCATTCCAGTGGTAGATTTAAAAAAATGGTCTCTTGGTCTGCAAATGGATATTTTCTATGAGAAAATTTATATTTTCTTTAACAATTTGAGTGTTAATTGTAAAGACAAACAATTCGTACAACAACGCTCGCGTGCAACTTACTTATCTACATCATTCATGGTGTCATTGATTATGACATCACCCTACATGTCACATAGTTGATTATGGCATCACATGATGGATTCAGGATAAACTGGAAAGGTTCATTGCCTAAACATTAATGAATTATTTTTCATATTGTTGTATACATGTAACGTTCACTGAGTTATGTGAATATGTAAAATATACGATTTCGCCTAAATTTATTAACCCTTTAACCCTGATAATTGTTTTTAAAAATTTTAATTTTCTCATTGAAAATGTCCATTTGCAGACCAAGAGAAGTGTATTTTTGAAAATTGTTTTGGCCGATATGAGTGTTAAAGGGTTAAATCAAGTGGACAAATAGGAGTGTATTTTAAAATTACAATTAACTGAATGAAATTTTACAAAAATATTAAAACTACGGTAATACAGAAATGTAATACAGAAACAAACTTGGCTTAGCCTTCCTTTGATGTGTGATTTCAATAATGTTTTGATCTTAGTTCTTCATATAAATGGCAAAAATTGCTTTGTATCTGAGCCTAATGGTAGAGTAACGCTGTTCACACATTGGTTGTCAGGTATACAAGCCAGTAGTGGATCCCGCAATACATTGTGGCAAGGTAATGTACTTTCACAAAATACACTAATGCAGGAAAGGTCTATGTGGTGATTATCCGACAATGAGGCTCTCGGCGATGCAATTTCATTTATTCAGGTCTCCGCCAGTCTGGAACTCTGGATATTTGCATGTGCTATCTGTATACCTGTACGTCCATCCATCTGTCCCAAATGTATGTTCGTCTGTAGGCCCATCCTGGTCAACGCAACTCCTACAGTTTAGTTACAATTCTTTTGAAACGTGGTGAATCTAGTCATTACCGTCTGAAGATGTGCATTTGCTTTTTTCATGTGCAGAAAATTATTCATTACACAGTTATCACCCTTTAAATATCTTAAAGCTGATACATGAACTGCAGTACCAATCATTTATTGTCAACACAACTCCTACAATTTAGCTGTGATTTTTTTTGAAACTTGGTAAGGGTTCTCATTGCCACTTGAAGATGTGCATGTGCTATCTGTATGCCTGTACATCCATGCATCTCTAGAATGTATGTGTCAGTCTGTCGGTCCGTCAATCTCTGACAATCATTTCAAGATGTCAACGCAACTCCTACAGTTTAGCTACGATTCCAGATATGCCGTCTTCTGATGGCTCTCGTTTAATATGCTGATTTCCAATTTGCCACTTTCAACTCTGTCGGAAATAACGGACCATGTTTGATTTTTTTACGGCCAAAAACCCCCATAGTAAATATCAATGGGAACATTCCTCGAAAACCATTGGACCGATTTTAACCAGTTATCGTAGGACACTTCGTTGTTCTTGCTGTTGTCAAACCTTAGTGTTCTACATAAAGGCCTTCCCGGTTGTAATTCCTATGTTCCACATGTTCCAGGTGAGCGATGCAGGCTCACTTGTGACTCTTGTGTTTAAGCTTTTATACTCCCACTCCCACTTAATGGGGTTGGGGGGGGGGAGATGTAGTTGGTGTTGAGGCAGACATACAGCAATCGGCATGTTGGTTTGACTATACAGTCTTACCATTACCACCTGAAGACATGCATCTGCAATTTTCAGCGGAATCTATCGATATTTGCCAAAGTTAGTTTGAAATTTTTTGAACATCTTCTTTGGGCCAGATCTCTGAGTGTTTTAAACTTAACTCAGTTTTTTGCAACATATATTTTAGGGTGAAACGCAGTGTCATTATTTAGCTTTGGTGAAATTCATCTGTATATTTATATATTTGCCAGAGTTACATAAAAAATACTTACATCCATTCTAAACACAGTTTACATGCACCATAGGTTAAATTACTTGAGAAGGCATCAACACATTTACTTTAAATTTGCACCAATCCCATGTGAGAGGACCTCGCACTGTGTTTGACCTTGATGGGTGCAGAAGGGGCTCCACCCTGCACTAATTTAATTTACAACACCATGCTCTAAACCTCAATTTATTTAATTTTAGCAACAAATGCCATAATTTTACAGCATAAATGCCCCTGATGTCCTCTCTACCTCGTGTGACACCCTGCCCTTTTGTCAACCAAGGTAAAACACTGTCACAGTTATGGTCATGTTTCAGCAAAATCTGTTTGTGTTCATCAGAGTTATCTCTGACAAGCTTGTAATCCATCGAAACTTTTTCCTTCATGACTGATCACGATGGATTTTGATCCTACACCAGCAATATATTTTCACTATATATTAGTGGAGACACTATGTCATGATTCAATTTCAGCAAAATGTGTCCATGTTCACCAGCGTTATCTCCACTGAGTCCTGACAACCTTACAATTCATCGATGCTATGGTTTTGACTAGATTTAAACGTGCTCAGCTTTTTAACAGCCATACATCCCAAAACTGGCTTTTGAAGCGGATTTAAAAAATGTCCATGTGCCAATTTTTGAATTTTTAGGATGAATGAGTGGCTCCATGATTATGCTCCCAATATAGATGGGTTTGTGTGGGTATATAGCGTTTCCGTCCGATGTGATAACTCTATCTCTACTGGAGTGATTCGCCAATCTTGGGTTGGAGGATTATTTTTGGGGCCCAGAGAAGCTTATCAATTCTGGAGTCAAAAGGTCATGGTGACCCAATTAATGAAATTATATTTCGTTTCCGGATAATAATTCTAGTTCTATTGAAGGCATATTTGCCAATCTTGAATGAGATGTTATCGTTGGCATTCTTTAGACGAACCGTAGCAATTTTGTAGTCAACGGTCAAGATTACACATTACAGTGTCCTAATTAATAAAATTATATTGTATTTACGGATGATAACTCAAATTCTATTAAATGGATCGTTACTGAGCTTGATTGGGAAGTTGGGGATCAAAATAATCCTATGGCTTTTGAGGTCAAATAATCAAAGGTCATGGTCATGCTCACAGAATTACTGTAATGAAATTATATTTTGTTTCGCCAACGATAACTCGAGGGCTATTGAAGGGATCTTTATCAATCTTTGGTGGGAGGTTGTTCTTGGAGCTCATTTGTACTTGGGACTCCCAAGTACCCTTTTCATTTTGGGGTCAAAATGTCAAATGTTAAGCCATCAAGGTCACAATTAATCAAATTTTACTGCATTTTCGGAGGATAGCGCGAGTTCTATTAACCCTTTAACACTCAAATTTGTTCCGGAAAATTTCAATTTTCTCATAGAAAATGTCCATTTGCAGACCAATAGAAGACTTTTTTTGAAAATCTACCATTGGAATGACTGGCTCTGTTATCATTCCAGTGGTAAATTGTTAAAAATAGTCTTCTTGGTCTGCAAATGGACATTTCTCAAGACCACTGCAGAAGCCTTTTTTGGCTGATATGAGTGTAATGGGTTAAGGGATCTTTACTAAACTTGGGTGGGAGTTTGCCCTCAGGTATCCAAAGAACCTTATGGATTTTGGGATCAAAATGTCAAAGGTTGGCTTGCAAATGGATATTTACAAGTACTAAGCCGAGATTTAAACTTTCTTGTCAATTGTTGGCGATTAATGCCTAGACGTATTTAGTTTGAATTTGCTACATAGATACTGTGCTAGAGGACCTCAGTTGTGATCACATTTCTGATTTCAGTAAAATCTGTCTGTATTAACCTGAATTATGCACCCTGACAATCATCTCAAAGTCTTGAAACTAATTAATCTTCATTGAATATATTAGGGGGAGATGCCATGATTTCGTTCTTTATTGTATAATTAATTTTTCTAAAGTGTGATCCTTTACCATTAATGATATATCTCAAATGATCTGAAATATTTGGGTCTTAGAGTATGTGTGCCGGTCCTCATCTTAACCCTTTAACTCTCATTTCAGCCAAAATGGCTCTGCAGTGGACTTGTGAAATGTCCATTTGCAGACGAAGAGAAGACTATTTTTGAAAATTTACAACTGGAATGACTGGCTCACTAACCGAGCCAGTCATTCCAGTGGTAAATTTTCAAAAATAGTCTTCTCTTGGTCTGCAAATGGACATTTTCTATGAGAAAATTGAAATTTAAAAAACCAAATTTGAGGGTTAAAATGAGTAAAAGTATTGCTAGGGTAGAACCGTGTTATGAGATGGCATATTATGTGATAACATTTATGAAATTTTACTATTGGAATGACTGCTTTCTAAAGTGTAATGCTTTACCATTAATGATATATCTCACGATCTGAAATATTTTGGTCTTAGGGTATGTGTGTCTGTCCTCATCTTAAAAGAATTGGCAGGATAAAACTGTATTATGTGATGGCGGGCAACATTTATGAAATTTTACCATTGGAATGGCTGGCTCGATAGCGTTAAGGTAGTCATTCCCATTATAAATTTTCAAAAGACCTGTTGGCCTGCATATGGTCATTAACTAAGGAAACATTTCAATGGTCCTTAACGAATATTGGCTAATAAATGGTTAAGACCCTATAATGTGTTATTCCCTTAATTTAGCCCTTATCTACTATTATCTGTTTCACTGGTATTTTACACAGAATTATTCTAATCACCAGATGTGGCATAACTAAATCGACTGCTTTAGAACTTTCTTACGTGTGTATCCCTATCGTATAAATTTGGGTATTTATTTTGAATATGTTGTTGATTTGCTCGATATATCTCGTTTTAGGGTGTTAGAGACACTAATCTGAGTGCCTAGGAGACTATTATCGGACCATTTGTCACCGCGCACACTAATCCGCACATAGGATGATTTTCTAGGCCGAGGTGGCACTTTGTTTGATCACGCATTCACATAGGGATTACCCACTGGATTAGCGCTTCCGTGAATTAGCATTTGCGAGACAACATAAAGTCTATCGCTAACATTAGTCTGACCATTGTAAGGACAACTTTGAGGTGAAGTGAATGTGTCAGTATTTGTATTATTAGCTCACCTGGCCAGAATGTCCAAGTGAGCTTATGCCATGGTGACCGTAAGTTGTCCATCTGCCCACATCCCTCATCCATCAACCTTTGCTTTAAAACGTATCTCCTAATCGGCTTAGCGGATTTTAACCAAATTTAACTGGAGGAGTCTGGTTCTAGATTTTAGAACTTCTACTCAGAATTTTGATTGGTCCGTTCCTTCAGTGGCCATCTTGGATTTCTGAAAAATTGTTGGAATCTTTAAATGCTACGCCTTATAAATCAGCGGCCAGATTTCAAATAGACTTGTTGTGAATGAGCCTATAGCGGTAGACTCCATCACTTACAAATAAGAATTTTGATTGGCCAATTCTTTTGGCAGCCATCTTAAACGTTACAAAAATCCTTTAAAACTTATGGGCAACTGACCGCTTGGCAGAATTTTGCTGGAAGGATCTTACATGGGTAGGCACCAGTATGTCCGACGGCAATGGCATCAACACTTTTAGGTTTTTGCGGTTAGCAAAACTTCTCAGCTTATATTTCAGGATCCGTTAGTCCTATTGCAACTAAACTTGGCCATGTGGTTGCCTATACTCTTAGGAAGCAGCATGATAATACTGAGGTCACAAAGTCAAAGGTCAAGTTCACTGTGACCTTGATACAAAATGTTTTTTTCAATGTTTTTTCAATGTTAAGTTTTTGCGTTTAGCAAAACTTATCAGTTTATCTTTCAGGATTGGTTAATCCTATTGGAACTAAACTTGGATACTGTGTTACCTATAATGTTAGGAAGCAGCGTGCTGACACTGAAGTCACAACAACGAAGGTCTAGACCTCTACAAAATGTTATTTTTCTATGTGAAGTTTTTAGGCTAAGCAAATCATATCTGGTTATATTTCCGGATTGCTTAACCCTAATGGAACACAACTTGGGTACATAGTTGCTTATACCAAGAGGATACAGGATGGTGAGATGGAGGTCACCATGTTAAAGGTCAAGGCTTTTTCAACCAAAATTTTTCTGTTTAGCAAGTGATATACATTTATATTTCAGAATTACTTAATATTACCAGAACTAATCTTGGACACATGGCCCCCCCACCCCCCCCCCCCCCCCCTATAGTGACATCATAGATCAAAGGTCAAGGTAATCACAGCCTTGATATTTCACCTGTCATGTTTGAATTTCCAATAAAAAAATTTTTTGTTTGCCTATATTTTAGGACTGTTTAATCCTACTGGAACCAAACTTGGGAACATGGTTTCACATACCATACCGAGGCATCATGATGATATTAAGCTCATTAGATCAAAGGTCAAGGACCATCTAATATTACTATTTCAATTCTGCTTTTTCAACGTTAAGTTTTTCCATTCTACAAAACAATTTTATTTCGGGATTGGTTAATTCATATTGGAACTAAATTTGAACCATGGTTGCCTATAAGGTTAGGAAGTATCATGATAACATGCAGGTCACAAGGTTAAAGGTCAATGCCACTGTGACAAACAGGAGACAGGCGAGACATTTAATTCCGCAGAAATTTTTTTTTTGGCTGACGTCTTGGATTTTCCGAAAAGATTTTCGCAAATCCTTTAAAATGTCTCTATCGTCCTAAAGAGGTTTGCACATTTTAATCACATTTGGCTGGAAGGGTATTTTTGGCGGTAGGCTCAGGGATCTTCAATTCAGACCTCTGATTGGTTAATTTTTCCAGTGGCCGTCTTGGATTTTCCGAAAATTTTCTGGAAATCCTTTAAAATGCAACTCCTTAATGGCCAGATCCAATGGGTTACATGATCGTATGATGGTACGCTTCAACATTTCTAACAGGAATTTTGATCGGCCAATTTCAGTTGATATCTCATGTTTGCTTAATCATACTGGACCCAAACTTGAACACACTTCCTTCTAATTACATGGTATCAGAGAATGACCATGGGGTCAAAAGTTCAAAGGGCAAGCTCACCGTTACTTGGTAAAAACTTGGTTCTTTTCAACATTAAAATTTAGTTTAGCTCAACTTAGCAGTTCATATCTCATCTTGGGTTAGTCATACTGGACCAAAACTTGGAACCACGTTTCCTTATATATATATATATATCTCATCTTTGGTTAATCGTACTGGACCTAAACTTTTAGACATGCTTCCTTATAATTAGTGGCCTCACAGTGATTTTGGGGTCAAAGGTTCAAAGGTCATTGAGACATTGATTTTGCGTTTAGCTCAATTTAGCAGTTCATATCTCAAGTTTGGTTACTCTTACTGGACCCAAAGTTGGACACACTTCCTTATAACTAGAGGGCATGACACAATGACCTTTGGGCTAAAAAGTCCAAAGTCATTATCATTGTGATATTGGTAAAAAGCTCAACCTTAGATCGTTCATATCGCATGTTTGCTTAATCATACAGATGCCAAAGTGGGACATATGCTTCTTTATAATGAGAGGGAATGACTTATGCCATCTGGGACTCAAAGGTCTTTGAGGTCACTGTGTCCTTGCAAAAATCTATTCTTTTTCAACATTAACATTTTGCGGTTAGCTTAACATAGCAGTTTATATCTCATGTTTAGTTAAGCATACAGACCCCAAATTTAGGCACTTGTAATGAGATGGCATGCCGCATTACCTTGGCATCAAAAGGTCAAGGTCCGTGGGATAATGACAAAACTTACAGGTTTTCACAACAATAACATTATACTTTTACATCAACTTAGCGGTTCTCATCTTGGCTCAATAATGCTGCACCCAACCTTGGACACATGGTAATGATAAGGAATGACACAATTACTCTGGGGTCAAAAGCTCAATGGTCATGGTCAATGATAAGTTTATTGATAATCCTACTATATTTGATGTCCAGCTTCATGGGTCATTGCTGTCATGATGAATAAGGTCGAGCTTCATGATTGCATTGCAACCACATTTCTGTTTGAAAATTTACCACTGGAATGACTGGTCTGATAACCGAGCTTGTCATTCCAGTGGTTAATTAAAAAAAATAATCTTTCGATCTACAAATAGACATTTTCTATGATAAAGTTGAAATTCTCCTGACCATAACCCTTTCACCGACAAATACCTGAAAAAATAATTTCATTCTGATTCATAGAATATTTTGAAGTTAATATGACTGGAAGCCATTTTGCCTAAGGCAGCAACATCTAATCATATTAACCCTTTAACATTCATATCAGCCAAAAACAGCTTCTGCAGTGGTCTTGAGAAATGTCCATTGGCCGACCAACAAGTGTTGGTCCAACAGAAGACTATCTTTGAAAATTTAACACAAATGACTGGCTCGATATCAGAGCCAGTCATTTCAGTGGTAAATTTTCAAAAATCGTCTTCTCATGGTTTGCAAATGAACATTTTCTCTGAGAGAATTGAAATTTTCTTAAACAAATTTGAGTGGTAAAGGGTTGATTTCAAAATATTCAATAGTTTTTGCTGTATTATAGTCTTGAAATTAAGATATGGGGAATTCATTTATGAATGGGTTGGTTAATTCTCTGTATTATTCTTTTCCACATTTTTAGATAAATGTTTGCAAATTTATAATTTGGATGAAAGTTAGATGAAAGTTGCTTAGCTCTTTAATGGTCAAATTGGATCAAGAAAAGCTAAATATTTACTTGCTGAATGCCCATTTGCAAGCCAAGAGATGGTGACTATTTTTGAAAATTTACCACTGAAATGACTGGCTTGGTTATCGATAAATTTTCAGAAATAGTCATCTCTAGGCCTGCAAATGGACATTCCTGCAGAGGCTGGTTTTGGCCAGCTTGACCATAACCCTTTAACCCTCAAACTTGTCAAGAAAATTTTTGTTTTCTCATAGAGAATGTCCATCTGCAGACTAAGAGAACTAATTTTGAGAAATTACCACTGGGATGCCTGGCTCGATAATTGACTGGCCGGTTATCGAGGCAGTCATTCAGTAGTAAATTTTCAAAAATGGTTCTCTTAGTCTGCAGATGGACATTCTCTATTTTCTTGGAACAGATTCGAGGGCTAAAGGGTTAATTGGTATGTTGGTTTGAACCTTTCTGTACCAGTAGTTCAATAACCATGAAAATTACAGGATTTTGTCACACCTGTTGTTAAAAAAATTGAAACCCTTTTAAAAGTAGGGGGGTTGGGGGTTGTTTATAATAACCCCATGGCCCTTCCTAACATGAGCACTGTTTTCCATTATTGATGCTCCTTTTCAAATGTCAACATTGCTGCAAGTTGATTGTTGGCCTTGTGAATTTTTTCTCATGGAGCGCAATGACTATGTTCTGTAAATACATGTCCTACTGTCATGACTGTAGGGGGTGGGGGAGGGGTGGCATGGGGACTCTGGGCTTTTAAGAAGTAACAAAATTTGCTTTCCAGATTATTCTAATATGTACAAGTATTTAGTACAGGAAATCTTGTGTTAAAGGCTCAGATGCTGATGCGTTTTCCATGTTTGCTGATAAAGCCATGTACATGCTCAAGAAGGCAGACTGGAAAGATCAGCTAATTGAATATGAGTTGAATGTGCTGTAACTAAGGTGATATCTCCTGCTGAGCTCTGTCAGTCTGGGAACAGTCAGCCAATAGCTCAGGTGTCACCAGTTTACCTGCCTGTATAATTACTCCTCATCTTTTCAATTGCTATGGATCAAACACTTGCTCTGTTTGATTGCTGCCTGCCAATGGCTTTTGTCATGTATATTGTCCTCTGTGTGTGTTTTCTGATGGAAGACTTGTTATACAGTTGAGGTAAAGATCTTGTTGGCTTGTCAGTGTGTCTGTTGTCTGATGGAACGACTAGATGAATAAATATGCCTGTTTATTTAATTCTGTGGAACAATTGCCATTCTCTGTACACACTAACTGTTTGTTAAGAGCTTGTGAATTTTTTATGAAATTCATTAAGCCCCTTATTTGGATGAGTTTGAGTTCTATTAACCATTTGAGGGTCAAATTTGGTCATGAAAAACCAAATTATATCTTTATTGAATGTTGATTCGCAGGCCAAGCGAGTACTATTTTTCACAACTTACCACTAGAATGACTGCCTTGGTTATAGGGCCAGTCATTCCAGTCGTAAGTATTCGAATATATTCCTCTCTTGCTCTGCAAATGGACATGTCTTAAGACCACTGCAAAGGGCAGTTTAGGCTGTCTTGACCAGTAAAGGGTTAAGCGTGGTGTATTGAACCAATATTGTTAAAGGCTTGATTGTTCACCTTAATTAGTTCAGCATTTCAACCACATCCTTGACAATGTAAAAATAGTCTGGTAGTGTTCAGCTGATTTGCCTGAGGACAGCAGTGTATCCCAATGTATTAAATGCTTCCAGTCAAATTTGTATAAATATTAAATTTTTTCTTACCTATATGGTTGCTTTGAAATAGAGATACTGAAGTTGAAAGGGTTAAAACTTATTTTGTGACTGCTTACAGGTTTATTTACAATTCTATTAGGCCATCCAGAAAAAAATCCCTGCAAACCGGGTGGGGGAAAAAGACTTCAGTAGGGAGGGAGAAATTTTTTTTTTTCAAAAGTATTAATTTTTTTTAAAAAGGTCTTAAATGTTTGTTTTTTCCCCAGATATTTAACAAGATGTCCATTAAATATCTTTATATGTCATTTTCCCACCAAAAAATGCCATACTTAAAGCACTCGAGAACCACTGGGTGGATTTCAATCATATTTTTCAGGAAGTGTCCTTAGTGCGTATACAGCCAACTGCAGAACTGCTGAATGGATCAGGCTGAAATTTAAGCCGTAAGGGCCACTAAAATTTGTTCAATGGAAGTTGATATTTCAAGAAACATGGGCGCTGTGGGCCGGTATGCTTATTTCAGATTTGTTACTTTTGAAACTGTCGGATTAACAATTTGGTGGCCATCTTGGATAATTTTCCTGCCCAAAACTCACATAATAAAGCAATAGGAAAATTAAAATGTCTTCTCGCGATCCACTGGGCTCAGATTTCAATTATATTTTTCAGGAAACATCCTTAGGGCATAGAGCTCCAAGTTTGTTAAAACGAAGCTGAGTGGCCAATTTGGCCGGTGGCTACCTTGGATTTGGGCCAATTTTTTGAAATGTCTAAAAATCTTCTTCGAAACCACTTGGGGGATCGCTTAAAATTCATGAAAGATCATCTACCTAGGCAACAGCTGAGCCAAGTTTGTTCAAGGGAACTTGAATGACCAAATGTTTCAGAATCCATTTTAGATGATATGGTCTTCATGAAAATTACTTCTCCATTACCTCTGAATGGATCGTGCTGAAATTTTTGAAATATGATTAGACACTAAGCGCATTACAGTTTGTTCACGGGAATTTGATGCATAAAAAAAACATGGCCGTCATGAACCAAACAAAATATAGTATGTTTAGTGGCCATATTGTATTCTTTTATTTGATTAAGTTTGAAGACGAAATTCTTTTTATATTCTTTTTATTTTTTTGTGCATGCTGATTTTAAATTTGCACTTGAAGCTGTTGCATTATATGTACATCAATGTCACAATTCATTAACCGTTGATACTCAAGTCGGCCCGAAATGGCTTCTGTAGTGGTCCTTGGAAGTGTCCATTGGCAGCCGAAGAAATGACTATTTTTCAAAATTTACCCCTGAAATGACTGGTACGATAACCGAGCCAGTCATTCCAGTGATAAATTTTCAAAGATTGTCTTGTTATGCAAACCAGCATTTCTTTTGAGAAAATTGAAATTTTCTTGAAGAAATTTTAAAGTGAAAGGAAAACTAATCTCGACTCATGATATCTATACAGATGATCTAATACGCCACTCATAAATTATGCATGGAATTTTAAGCTTTTTATCATCCAGTCAAAGAAAGATATGAAGGTTTTAGTAGATAAATGTTGATACATTCTTACAGCTTATGATGGCTGTCATGATTTACTTTTCAACCAATCAGAAAAACCTAGCGTGTTACACGCTCAGTCATAGAGGTGCCATCTATACCTTGACATTGCGGTATAAAAGCAATCATACAGGTAAGCTGTTGAATATTTTGAAAATAATTTGACTGGAAGTTGTTGCTGCCTATCAACAACTTCCAGTCAAATTATTTTCAAAATATTCAACAAGATGTTTATTACACAATAAAGAAGGTAATGCATTGGCACTTAGATGACATCACACACTATCGCTAGAGGAGACAAAATGGTGGAGATCCCTGTTCAGCATTTACACGATATTACAAAGCAGATAATTGTGATACAGATACAGGAATGACAGGATATGAATGATCTGGAATCTATAAACCATAATCTATTGGTGCAGTACAACATTTGAGATGAGATTAGCATCGCTTTAAATGTTTAATACCAGTGCCTTTTTTCAACATTAACCATTTAATGGTCAAGTCGTTCTAAATCAGCCACTAGTTGTCTTGAGAAATGTCCATTTCAATCCAAGAGAAGACCATATTTGAAAATTTACAACTGACATAACTGGGTCATTAGCCATCATTCCAGTGGTAATTTTTCAAAAATAGTCTTCTCAGCCTTCAAGTGGACATTCTCTAAGCAACACCAAATTTTGTTGACAAATTTTGACCACTAATGGGTTACAACTAGTGCACCTAGAATGTTTGAGTCGCGTAAGGTGAGCAGATAAATCATGCTCATCTAAATTTGGCAGATGAGCAAATGATTTAGTATTGTGTTCATGCGATTGAAAAGAAGTACAGCTGGACTAAAAGCTTGACATGTGGGTGTGGAATGGCGGAATCCAGTTTTAGCTAACACTCCACCCATCTCTAGCTGAGCTCCACTTACGCTTTCCCTGTGTTGGGAGCGATCCCTGAATCTCAATTTCCAGGAAACTATTCAGGTAAGCTGTTGAATATTTTGAAACTAATTTGACTGGCTGTTGTTGCTTCCTATGTCAGCAACCAGTCAAATTAGTATCAAAATATTTAACGGAATGGTTATTACATAGAAATGACACAGTTCTTTCAACTTGACGGACTATTAAGCGTTTAAGACGAACTTAATTAAGTCATTGATGACGTAATTGATTATGCCATCAGCCTACATGTGATGGTGATTCATCTGTACACTGGATTCATCTATTATGTAAGCTGTAGGTGCAGGCAAGTGCTCATGCACTTCAGAAATGAAGCACTGATGCTAGAGGTAATTTCAACTTGTCTGATTTATGCTGCTGGAGTGCCATATCTTGTACTGTGTAACAAATAAGATGGATAAAAATATTATTTGTGCAATTGTTTTTTGACAACGACTCACATTTCTGCAATTTTTAGGTGCTGCTCATCACAGTAACAAATAAATAACCTGCAATAAAGATTTGTTGAAATATGATGGCCATCAAACATCCATTTGTCATTCTCGCTCAATTTTTTTTTCTCAGTACTGCCACCCCACCTATTCTTAAACTAAAGAAATAAAAAATATAAATAGCATTGAAAAGGCTCAAAGTAAAAGGTGTTTGCAAATCTGCCAGTAAGCTGTGGCTTGGCATATGCTCTGGAGACAAAGATATTTCACACAATCAGTAAGCGATGATTGGCAAGCTTAGGGAAGTCAGTGGGCTTGGAGCAAACAAGCTAAGGCCCTTGCTTCTTGTCTAGATCGCTGTCAACATAATGACTGTTCTGTGTAGTGGATTTGCCAGCGGATAAGTTGTGGGATCGACTGCGTGTCGAAGGGATCATCAGGAGTGTGAATGGGTAAATCTAGGCATTGATTCGCTGATAAGAGGGGGATTTTCCTCTAACCATTGCAAAACCCTCTATAATACCACTGCATAAAGAAGTGAGTCTCAATCACACTGACTTGTCATTCGGGGGCTTAGAGGAAAATTCAAACTATCGCTACATTTACAGCGAGCTCTGACTTGAACACAGGAGAGTAAACTAGCGGGCTGGTATGCCGCATAATCTAATGGCAAATCAGGCTAGATCATGTGCTTGTCTCTGATCTGACTCGCGATGGCTTTATTCGCAGACTTTGTTAGTTCTACATTAGAAGAAATCAGAAAGCCAAATGGGGATTTAGTGGAGAAAAGCTGATAGTGAAATTTCTCGAATTGTTTTTCATCATAGAGACAGTTATTGTGGTTCAGGTTAAGAGGGGTGGATGGGTGGGGTGGGGTGAGTGTGTGTGGTTGAGTTATAATGCAGGTCATTACCATATCTCATCAATTTGCTACTCGGTATAAATCTGTAAATTGTATCATCAAATATAATAAAATATTCATGTACCACTTAGCCTGAGGGTGGGTGGATGAATTGCGAGAGAGGGCTGGCTGACAAGGTGAGGTATATATTTAAATATGGGAATGAGAACCATTCAGTGATTTTATATGCACACATTTTGAAAAAAATGGAGGTGATATTGCAATCGTGTCTGTTCATCTCGCTGTATTTTCTCTCCTGTGAAACAAATTTGTCAGAAGTCAACCAAAGTTGTTATGTGGGTTACCGATATGATTGCCAATTGCAAGATGACATTTCTGTTTGACTCCACCCCGTGGGGTGGTAGGTGGGGGTGTGTGTGACTGGGTGGTAGGTGGGGTGTGTGTGACCGGGTGGGGGTGGAAGAGGATATAGTCAGAGTGCAGGGTCAAATATTATAAACATTCAGTCTCATGCTATCTCCTCCGAACCATTTAGTGGAATTTAACTTGAAATTTGCCACAGTTATCCACATGATAGAGGGTTACCATATGACATTTAAGTTTGGCTCTGCCCCCTGGCAAACCGGGGTGTTTGTGTCCGGGTCAAAAGATCAAATATCATAACATTCTGTAATGCTGTGGTAAATTAAAAAAAGTCTGCTTGGCGTGGAAAAAGACATTAAATAAGTAAATATATTGATTTTCTTGACCAAATTTTAACAATAACAAGTTAAAACTCTGAGCTTTACAATGGGTAAATTAAAAGCCCCGCTTTGCGGAGGTAAATACATGTAGTAACTAAATTGCCTACATTCACTGCTTTGAACCTGTAACCCCCCCCCCCCCCCCCCCACTGACCCACAAACAACCCCCTCATGGCAGAGCTAAATGTAAATGTCCTTTTATATTCCGCAATCGTGTGGGTAACAAACATACAAAATTTGGTTGAATTTTATCCAACGATGTCAGAGGAGTTGCATTACAATCAATTTCATGACCCTTGACCCCCATCCAGCACCACGGAGCCAAATGTAAATGTGCTCATCCACTCCAGATTGATATGGATAACTGTCATACCAAATTTGGTTGAATTCCATCAAACAGTTTCAGAGGAGTTGCATTACCATTAATTTCATAACCTTTTGACCCCATCCCCCACCTAAAGGAGGCGGGGCCAAAATATAAATGTGCTCATCCACTCCACATTGATGTCGATGGTTAACTCACATACCAAATTTCGTTGCATTCCATCCAAAGTTTTCGGAGGAGTTGCATTACAATCAATTTTTTACCTTTTACGCCCCATCCCCACCCAGCCCTGGCAGGCAAAATCAAATGTAAATGTGCTCATGCACTCACATTGATATGGGTAACTCAATACAAAATTTGGTTGAATTCTGTCCAATGGTTTTGGAGATGTTACAATCAATTTCTGCAGGTTAAAATTGGGCCTTTTGACCCCTTCCCCCATTCCATGGGGGTGGAGCCAAATATAAATGGCCTCTTGCTGTGCGCAATCAAATGGGTAACTCACATATCAAATTTGGTTGAATTCCGTGTAATGGTTTCGGATTGTTTCCGTTACAAGTGATTTAACCTTTTGACCCCTGCCCTACCCCCCTGTGGGTGGAGCCAAATCTAAATATTGTCTTGTAAAGCGCAATCATATGGGTAACCCACAAACCAAATTTGTTTGAATTCCACCCAACGGTTTGGGAGGAGATAGCGTGACGAACGGATGGACAGACGAACAGAGGTGATTACAATATCCCCGACCATTTATTAAAAGGTGGGGATAATCATTTTGTCCATTCATTCATGGGTATGCCCTCTCCCCCAGCGATAAATTGTTCCGCTAGACCTCCCAATCCAATATAGATATAGAAGTCTGTCCATTGTTGTTTGTTTGTCCATTCTTGTTTGTTTGTTCATTGTTGTTTGTTTGTTCATTCTTGTTTGTTTGTTCATTCTTGTTTGTTTGTTCATTGTTGTTTGTTTGTTCATTCTTGTTTGTTTGTTCATTCTTGTTTGTTTGTTCATTGTTGTTTGTTCATTGTTGTTTGTTTGTTCATTCTTGTTTGTTTGTTCATTCTTGTTTGTTTGTTCATTCTTGTTTGTTTCTCCATTGTTATGCCCCGCCAAAAAATTGGACGAGGTATTATATCCGGGCGGGTGGTCAGGCGTGCAGGCGGCAAAGTGGTTTCCGGATGATAACTCCCTTACCGTTTGTTGGATCGCATTGAAACTTCATAATGTGGTTGGACTAGGTCTGGTGAAGAAACCTATCGAAATCGACGATGATCCAAAATCCAAGATAGTTGCCAGCCACCGCGCGGCCATCTTGAAAATTAGTTTCCGGATGATAACTCTGTTACCTTTTATTGGATCGCTTTGAAACTTCATAGAGTGGTTGGACTAGGTCTGAGGAAGAAACCTATCGAAATGGACAATGATCCGAAATCCAAGATGGCCACTAGCCACCGGTGGCCATCTTGAAAATTGGTTTCCGAATGATAACTCTGTTCCCGTTTATCGGATCGTTTTGAAACTTCATAGGGTGGTTGGACTAGGTCTGGGGAAGAAATCTATCGAAATCGACAATGATCCAAAATTCAAGATGGCCACTAGCCACCATCTTGAAAATTGGTCTCCGGGCCACCAGCCACCATCTTGAAAATTAGTTTCCGGATGATAACTCTGTTCCCGTTTATCGGATCGTTTTGAAACTTCATAGGGTGGTTGGACTAGGTCTGCGGAAGAAATTTATCGAAATCGACAATGATCGGAAATCCAAGATTGCCACCAGCCACCGGTGGCCATCTTGAAAATTGTTTTCCGCATGATAACTCTGTTACCGTTTATCGGATCACTTTGAAACTTCATAGGGTGGTTGGACTACGTGTGGAGAAGAAACTTATCGAAATTGACAATGGTCCGAAATTCAAGATGGCCACCAGCCACCATCTTGATAATTGGTTTCGGGATGATAACTCTGTTCCCGTTTATCGAATCACTTTGAAACTTCATAGGGTGGTTGGACTAGGTCTGGAGAAAAAGCCTATCGAAATTGACGATGATCCGAACTCCCAAGATGGCCGGCAGCCACAGGCTGCCATCTTGAAAAATGGTTTCTGGATGATATCTCCGTTACCATTTATCGGATCACTTCATAGGGTGGTTGGAATATGTCTTATGAAGAAACTTAGCAAAATTTATAATCCGAAATCCAATATGGCCGCGAGTCAGGGGTGGCCATCTTGAAAATTGGTTTCGGGACGATACCTCCTTGACCATTTTACAGATTGCTTTGGCACTTCATAAGGATGACTGGTCTGGGTCTGAGGAAGAAATAAATATTTTCGGGTAGCTCTCGTTCATTGCTTTGTCTTCATGGCGGGGTATTATGCGCTGTTTGCGGAGTTCTTGTTGTTTGTGTGTCCACTTGTACATTTGGCTGTCCAAGCCTTATTCCCCTTCAATAACTCAAATTCTACTAGGGCTGTCATCAGGAAACTTGGGTAGTAGGGGTGCCTTTGTGATACGGATGATCCATATTCATTTTGGTGTCCAAAGTTCAAGGTCGCAGTGACCCAATTAAGGATATTGGTTTGTGTTTCTTTATAATAACTCCAGTTCTACTAAAAAGATCATCACCAAACTTGGCCTATATATTGCCCTTGAAGATCTGAACCCTACATGTATTAATTTTCTGGTCGAAAGGTCAATTCACAGTGACCTAATAAAGTTGGTTTGAGTTTCCAGATGATAATTCAAGTTCTAGTGAAGGGGTCTTCAGTGAATTGGCCAATGAATTAGCATTGGGGTTTCTGAAGAACCATATTAATATTTGTGTTAAAGATGAAAGATCAAGTCATTGTGATCCAATATATGGAAATTGGTGTGCGCAAGTTCTATTGAAGTGATTTTCACCAATCTTGACCTGTGAATTGCCCTTGGGGTTCCAAATAACCCATTTAATTTCGGAGTTCAAAGGTCAAGGTCACATTGAAACATTGCATTTCTGGATACTTACTGAAGTTCTACTTTCACCAAACTTGACCTGTGTGTTACTTTTGGGTGTCCAAGGAACCATATTACTTTTGTGGTAAAGAGGTCAATGGTCATGGTTACTGTGACACAATTAATGAAATTGTGATTACTTTTATTCCTAATATTAGGACCTTTAATGGCTTTATGTCTGAGTGAATGTCATCAGTACAGTACATAAATAAGCAGCAACACAATATGCCTATTTCCTTTAACATCTCACTTCTCATTGCATTGATCCATTGTGTGATGCTTGCTGATGTGGGGCATGGATCAAATATTTAGGCCGGGATGTGGTCACTAAATGCATACTGGTATGTATATTCTTGGCCATAAGTCTGGACTACGAGAAGGTATAATCACCAGATATGACATACATGTACCGTTTCATATTGTGACTGGGTGTTAGTGTTTTGAGTTTGAGGTCAAAGGGTGAAATATTTAGGTCATCAAGTGAATTGTGACTGGGTGTTAGTGTTTTGAGTTTGAGGTCAAAGGGTGAAATATTTAGGTCATCAAGTGAATTGGCAAAATAGAAACTCAGGAGTCAGACCACCCGCACATTGCCCCCCCCCCCCCCCCCCTCCCACCTAAGTCTTTGTAGATTCAATTGTCCCAAATTTTCAAGAGTTGAGCCTATGGAAAAACATTTATTGTAAAGGTTCATGCCTTTTCCAATGTGGGGACACACATATTGTTACTGGAGCTTGGATACCTTGTAAGAACAAAATCCTTGAGGTGGATGGGTCTGATGTGTCAGTCAGGTATTAGATGTCATAATCAACAAGAGTAATGAGATTGCAGTTTCCGAGATATCCATAGATCTAGAATTTATCCAATCCACATCCAGGTTATTTTTTATCCGGATCAGGGCCAATGTTTGAAAATCCTTCTGAATGGCAAGTTCCTTTCTTTTCTTAAAATTTGAGCTGAATCGGAACATGTGTGGAAAAGACACACACAGACAGACAAACACACAGTTCGCAATACCCTCGTCCCCTAATGGGCCGACGGTAATTACAGCACTAGTTACTAGCTGTCTTCACAATCATAACTACATATAGTTATGGCCCGAAAATAAAAAAGCCTGTCTTTAGCGCATAAATTGTATGTCTTTGATGAAGTTACAATTTAATAGAGGTGGGAGGTATTATCTATACATAACTGTATCGCAATACAATGCCATTAACAATACGTATCATGATACATTCCTCCCAAACCGATACATATCGTATAGAGCAGATGTAAAGTGACACCACTTGTTTGAGTAATTCTGACTAACAATTTGGTCGATGTTTGTGAAAATTGTTCTCTGTTCAGAAAGCTTAGATCAAATAGTTAACATTAAAGTTAAAATGAAACTAATATATTAGTCCTTAACCCTTTAACCCTCAAATTTGTTTTAAAAATTTCAATTTCTTTCATTAAAAATGTCCATTTGCAGACCAAGAAGACTATTTTTGAAAATTTACCACTGGAATGACTGGCTCGATTATCGAGCCAGTCATTCCAGTGATAATTTTTCAAAAATAGTCTTCTCTTGTCGTCTTCTGCATAGGAGCGAAGCACATGTTGTGGATAGCAATTAGTGCATTCATTTTTTGGTCTTTCCATCATCAGACCTTGATATAAAGAACACACAAATGCACTGATTGCTATCCATTGCATTTGCTTTGCTTTTCTGTCTAGAAATTAAAGATAAATGATGGACAGAATCTTTCCTTTAAAGCGAACAATATATCATGATACGTATTGTGATACAATCTCCCTGTATCGTGATATATCGCGATACAATGATATTCGCGATACCCACCCCTATAATTTAATAAACATTCTGTTGAATATTTTGAAACTAATTTGACAGGGAATTAGCTTCAAAATATATATACATTTCGCTGAAATCTGTTCATATCCTCCTGAGTTACCTCCCCTAAAAACATTAACACTGGTTTCTGGAGTATAACTTTATGATGCCTGTATAACATAATTCACCTTTCCAGAGTTACCCACCCATCATATGACGTCATAATGAACTGCGTGATGTGTAGAATGACATCATAATGAATGATGTCATGAATGATGTCGATAAGTATGTCACGAATGCATATTTGAAGATGGTCTATGCGTTGTTGTACAAATTGTTTGCTTTTACTATTTTAAAAATATTCTGTTGAATATTTTGAAACTAATTTGACTCTGCCATAGGCAGCAACAGCACCCAATCAAATTAGTTGCAAAATATTCAACAGCTTCCCTGTATAGTTTTCAGGAGATTGATAGCGAGGGCCTTTGGGGATCGATCAATCCCAACACGGCGAGGTGTGGGTGGAGCTTAGTTAGTGATGGGCGGGGCATAGCTAAAAATGCAAAGGTCCATTGTTTTGGTTTGTTGCAGAGCCAAGAAAGCGTTGTTTGACAGATGGGCAGACTTGTTGCCCTGCATGTGGGGTCACGCTGCGACCAGGAGAGATTGAAGCACACTATGCCATGGAGATTGAGAAGTTGGAAAAGATAACCAGGTCTGTTTTATATCTTTTCCCATGATGCATTGTGTTCTAAAGTCATTCGGATCATAGAAATAAAGTTTTACAGATGCTTAATATCAAAAATACATTGATAATGTTATTAGTCCCCTACCAGTAAAACCGGGGTGGACTATAGGTTTGCACTCCATCTGTCTGTCTGTCCTTCTGTCTGTCTGTCTCTCTGTCTGTCTGTCTGTCTGTCTGTATGTCTGTCTGTCTGTCTGTCTGTCTGTCTGTCTGTCTGTGTCTGTGTCTGTCTCTGTCTCTGTCTGTCTGTCTGTCTGTCTGTCTGTCTGTCTGTCTGTCTGTCTCAGTTGGTTTTCCACACTTTTTCGCAGTCCTTCAAGGTATTTAACTGAGAATTGGTACATTGCTTTGTTATGAGAAGTTACAGACCAAGTTCGAGTTTCAGGCGTATGCATCAATTTTTAATGGAGTTATGCCACCTTTCGACTAATACGAAAAATATCAGCTTCCCGCACTTTTAAAGATATTTAAGGGAAAATTTGTACATCGCTTTAATATAAGGGGTTACAGAGCAAGTTCGTTTTCAGACATTTTCGTTAATTTTTCATGGAGTTATGCCCCCTTTCGGCCTATGAAATACGACAGGGACTATAGGTTTGCACTCCATCTGTCTGTCTGTCCATCTGTTGCAGTTGGTTTTCCGCACTTTCTCGCAGTCTTTCAAGATATTCAACTGAGAATTTGTGCATTGCTTTGTTATCAGAAATTACAGAGCAAGTTCGAGTTTCAGGAGTTTGCGTCCATTTTGATGGAATTACGCCCCCCCTTTTGACTTATGAAATACGAAACCTATCCGTTTTCCTCACTTTTTCCCCACTCCTTCAAGGGATTCAAATGAAAATTGGTAGGTTGCTTTATTGTAGGGCGTTATAGAGCAGGTTTTAGTTTCAGATATTTTCGTCAATTTTCCCCCCTTTCGACTTATGAAATACAAAAAATATTACTTTTCCACAATTTTCTTCGCAGCCCTTCCAGATATTCAAATAAGAATTGGTACATTGCTTTGTTATGAGAAATTACAGAGCAAGTTCGAGTTTCACGCATTTGCGTAAATTTTTGGTGGAGTTATGTCCCCTTTCGACTTACGAAATACAAACATATCAGCTTTCAAGACTATTTCGTTCTCCTTCACCATATATAACTGAAACTTGGTTTATTGCTTTGTCATTAGAAGTTACAGATCACGTTTGAGTTTCAGCTGCTTCTGTCAATTTTTAATGGAGTTTTTGACTGTCGATCTCTAAAGATTTATATCACCAGGTAGGGGACATGTATTGCAAAGAAATACTTACAGAATGTTTGTTTCTCTTTGGACATGCATTGTTTGTTGAGGGTGTGTATTCTATTGTGCATATTTTGCCATAGTCTAAATTCGAAAGAGTCTATGTATACATATAAGAAAAAGCTTTACGAGCCAAAATCCAGAATGTTCCGCAATGTAGCCATTGAAAATCTGTTGGTGGGATGCCAATGTTCTAAGAACCACCATATTATGAATCGAAAATTTGCTTCTGATGATGTCGATATATATATATATAGGCTAGGGATTTAGAGTGAGACCTTTCAGGAGATAAATTGAAAATACAATACCATGAGGCACCCTCTTGCTTTCCGTAAAATACACCAGGTGTTGAATCAGAGATGAGTTTTGTAATGATGTCGTGAGTTAGTCATAGAATATCCCTCTCAAGTTCTAAGCGTCTTTCCGTCCGTCCGTCCGTCCATATGATTTGTTGTCCGGACCAGATCTCAGAGTTTTGAACCTGCACTGAAAATTTATTTTCAGCAGATGTGTTAGAGATAGATGAAGTGCAATAATTTCATTTCGGTAAAATCCGCCCATATTTGCCCGAGTTGTTATTACACCACAAAAACATCCATTACCGTTCAATCACTACTTGCTAAATCAATTATCTGCATTTAGCTATCAGAATAAGATTTTTATGCCAGCATACACACCTCCCCATGCTTATTCTTATTAATATGGACCCTCAACCAGGCTGCTGGTTAAGTCCATCTCCAGCCTACTGACAGATATAGACTGGCACCAGTCTATACTCACCCCATAGTGACGTTTGTCACTAAGCGCGCTTGCGCATGCGCATGCGCACTGGAGCCCAAATAGGAAACAGATTCACTTTTCAATTATTCTGCTTTACCAGTAGCAACGGAGGGGGAACAACTGCTTAAAATATTTGTGTAAGTTTTTTATGCTTTGCGCTGTGTCAGTTACACTTTTGCCTTCTATATTATAAAGATTATGCCTAATATGAAGTCAAGCCTCCCTAAGTTATGTGTAGGAAGTATATTCGTGGTTATATGGTATTTTATGTTCATATTGTTACCGGTTTTCGTGAAATATCGTTCTCGTTTCGTGGTATCTTAATTACTATACCTATATCATTCATCATCGTATAATAAACTCACCCAGAGCACATCAATTTACTACTACTGTAATTTCTCGACTAAAGGCCGCCCTCGAATATAGGACGCTGTCCCAAATTTGACCAAAATCCGCCCAAAAAACTTGTATTCAAGTATAAGATGCTGTTAGATCTAGAAAAAACGTACCTTTAAAAAATCGAAAATTGGTATAAAAAATAACCATCAATCCGGTCATGTTTAATGCATGACTAAAAATTATCATGATGTGAGAGAAATTATTAAATAGGACCGCCTAAATATCGTGTATCTTCAATAAAGATTGTTTATTACATCAAAATCAATCTAATCTTGGCATAAAATGTCTCCTTGAAAACATCGAAATCGCGTGACATAAACAGATTGTAATGGCTGTCTTGCATTTGGAGGCGCTGTGTGATCTTATGCGCTAACGGGAGTTGGTTATCTGGCTCTTTTGTGATTGGAGGCGCTGTGTAATCTTATGCGCTAACGGGAGTTGGTTATCAAACAGGTACGGGAACATTCAGTTCCTATCGCGCAATGATGATATATAGCAATTTCCGAGTTCCGAGTCCAGAATATTTATATCCGAGTACTCGCTCTAATTAGAATAAAGATCTTTTGCGATTGGAGGCGAATCACGTGATTTATACACGTATCTTTTCTCGACGCCATTTTATGTCAAATTCTGGATTAATTTTGAGCTAATAAGTGATATGTATTAAAGAATAAGCAATATCTAGGCGCTCCAATTTAATAATTTCACTTCCGCTTGGTGTTTTTGGAGTATACATTAAACATAGTCATCAGGCGGCGCGAATTGGCTATGGTAACATTTAGTTCAATTTCCGTGGTATAATCTGTGACTTTTTAAGAAAAATTTCGACCCAAAAATGTGCGGAAGTAATGTTCTCGATTATAGTATGCACCCCCCTTTCTAGTACATGTGTTTTGACCAAAAAACTGCGTCCTTTTGTCGAGTTTTAACGGTAGTGCATTATAAGGATTATCATTTATCCCTATGCAAGTTTGCTTTCTTGTCGGTAGGGATTTTGTTTTCTGATTTGAACTTTCCCGCCTTTTTAAGAAATGATTTTTATCTTTCTAGTCTCCTTTTTACGATTTCTAAGCGATATGCTTCATTGTTACGTTTTTCGTTTTTAGGAGTCCGCTAAATCGTCAGACAAGATGAAATGTACGTCATCAACATGTGATCGCGATCACTCAGTTGAATTTGCTGGGAATGTCTGTGTGAAATGTACCACTTGTACCTTCACAACGATGTGTGGGATTTGTAAAGGGTGGCCGGTCTCCGTGTCAAAGGCTTTCTTTAAAGAATTGCCGTTTAAACAACCGCTGCCCTCTGGTTGTCCTTTCCCTACCTCCGTTGCTAGCAAGGCGAAAGCTGTGTCTTTTGCACAATCTAATGTATCTTTACCAGTAGCAACGGAGGGGGGAGCCTCTTCGGCGAATTCAGATGCTGTGCTAGCTCTTTTTGCGAGATTTGAATCATTCGCATCTGTCTTGACTAAATCCCTTGACGAAAGGATATCTTCTGCTATAAAGGAGGCTAAGAAACAGGATGTTTCTTCAAGGTCCGATGATAGCCCGAAGGCTAGCGGGCGTTCCCACAAATGGGGGAAACCGGTCCCTCTAACCTCCATGCAGGTTAAGAAATCTCTGAAGCAGAAGTCTAGAGCGACTAAGCTCTCGAAGGTGGACTCGTGTAGTGCACCGGGTCAAACCCACAAGACTTGAGGGTGATGGGCATAACCCACAAGCAGTGGTGGCGGAGGCTGAGGCTGATGTCCGTAAAGCTGGACCGTATGCAAATGCCAATTTTTCGATTGTACCAGTCGTCAAGGTTCTTTGTAGATCGGCCATTGCCAAGAATTCGATTTCTAGTCTTGCTAGTTCTTCCGGTTCCATTGTGGTGGACTCGGGTCCTCTGGACTCGGGTTTACTTCCTTTTTCCGCCACTCCGTCAATTTCCGTTTTAACTTCCGGTTTAGCAAGACTTCCGGGTCTTCAGGATCTGGTTCTTTCTTCTCTGGCATCCGTTTCCGGTAGGACTTCCGGTTTAGTAGGTAATCCAGGTCGTCAAGATCCGGTTATCACTTCCGTTCCATCCGTTTCTGGTCTGGCTTCCGTTTTTGTAGGACATCCGGGTCTTCAAGATCCGGTGCCTAGTTCCGTTTCCGGTTTCAACAGCCCTTCCAGCCATTCCGGAGTCTGAGGACTCCTATTTTTCAACTTCTGTTAGAAGCGCTTCCGTTTCCGGTTTGGATTCTGGTCGGTACACTTCCGTTTCCGGTTCTAGAAGTGTACTTCCAGGTCGGTCAGATCTGGATAGACTTCCGGCTTCCGCTTCTGGTTGGGAGGTAGCTTCCGGTTTAGCGAGAGATCAAAATTCCTTAGGTTCTTCTAGGATTTTGGATGATAGGAGTTTTGTTGATTCTGTTTCGGGAATTTCTCAACAGGTTTCTTAGGATTCTGTAGCTTCCAACTATGAATCTTTTCTTCCTTCTCAGGTAGTTGATGTTGATTTATCTTCTCAGTCTCATTCCTTCCGTGATGCCGTTGTGAATCCATCTTTTTCTAGGTCTTCGTTCTCCTCTTCTCACTCTAATTCTATTTCTTCTTTGTCGGCCAAGGAATTTTCTTCCAGTCATGTGTCTAACACAATCTGCTCTCTTTAAATCTTCCCTTCCTCCTCCGGGTTTCTCCCGTCTTCCTACTTCTCTTTCCTCTCATGGTAAATTGGATCATCCTTCCTCTTATTCTTCTTCTCATTCATTCTCTTCTCTTCCTTCCTCTTCTGCTTCTTCTCCATCCTTTGATCATCTTGATCCGATTGTTTCCGTGGTTCTTTCCCCTGAACTAGAATTTCAAATTGTTGATTCAGGCGTAGATTTTTCCTTGTTTTCCGTGGTGAGGGATTCTTCTTTAGATCGTTCATTTGTTTCTGCTTGTTTTTCTATTCTTTCGAGGTTTTCTGCTAGTTCTCTGTTCCTTCCTTGTTTATCCTCTAGTCAGGATCAGGGTAGGGATTCTCTTTCCTCT